>JWJA01006260.1:0-11754 GCA_000812885.1 Lanzia echinophila
ATACCACCATCTCCAAGCATTCAGCCAAAACACAAGAAACAGAAGCGGGTCGATGTTGGTATTCGGAAAGGCCAGAAAAATAAGTGGGTTTTTGGTCGTCAACACACAGCCACACCGGATGATCTTGCTGGAACCCATCGAGACGTAAAGCTCGCAGCTGAGCAACTCGGCATTCAGATGACTAATTACGATCTCAATATACGCAAAAAACGACAGAGGTTCAAGGAGGGAAGCCTTCCCGCCGATGAAGAAGCGCGCTTGACTATGGGGGTTGTCATTGTTCGAGCGCTTCTTGGAGGCTTAGAATTTGTCATTGATTGGGTCGTGGTGGGCTCCTTATTTCCAGACGTTTCGCTCAATTTTCTTCGAAAATTCTGGTTAAATGTATTCGCTAAGAAGAAGGCATTGGTCGAAAAATTGACGAAGGATTTTCAAGAAGCTTTCATACCTGCTTATAGAAAAGGCCAAGTTCAATCACTTGATTACGATCACGTTGTCGATTATGATTGGAATGCCTTGCTTAATTGGGCTCTAAACAAGATCACCAGCAATGTAGCCCAAAACGAGGCATTTGATCTTCCTGGTTCTATGGCAGATCTGAAACATCAGTATGATCTCACACCGGAACCAGCGTACCACTACTGGTCAGAGCAATATTTTTACCCTCACGCCGCCGTCTATCAACGTATGAATCTCGCCAACTCGGTCCCCTTCACTAATCCGGTCGAGGAGGTAATTCCATCACATGACATCGACAATCATACCCTCGCAAGATCTTGGTGCAGAGCAACTGCCGCAACGCCAGATACGCAATGGAATAGTAAAGCGGCGAACAAGCTACTCAGTCGTCTCCCCAGCAATATTATAATCAAGGCTCGCGAGTCGCTCCTCGCCGATAGAATAATCAGTAAAAATAAGCGACTCCGAACCAGTGGGCGCGTCTACAATCTTCCCGAAACTTTCAATGTGGCCTTCAACCGGGCTAGTAAGATTATAACCGAGAAACAATTCCGGGAGGCGTATATCTTTAAATGCGACCTCGACCGTCACATTCGCGAAGGCGGAACTAGTTTGCCTATCTCGTGGGGCGTTGACGAAGGAAGTGTATTAGCGATTACGAACCTTCAAGCGCAGGGTCGTATTCATGTCGAGAAATACAATGTCCCGGCCAATAAATTCGGACTCACAGAAGGAGGCTACGAAACTCGTACGATAGATAAAGCGAAGTATAGATTTCAGATGGCGGTACAACCAACTGAACATTATGTTTTCAATGAAGAAATCTTCCACGGTCTTGGGGATCTCTCAAAACCTCCGGATATAGGCGAGAGGGGCGAGATCCCGGTGTGGAGAGGCATCACAGGCAAGGTGATTGAACCGATGTGGAAGAAAGTCTTGGTGGGTGTAGCAGGCGCGATGGCATTGAGGAGTGGTATTGATGCGGAGGGATTAGAGAGGGTTTTCAGGCCCGGAATGGAGGTTTGGGAATTCGACATGTTGATTAAATGGGGTGTGGGGAAGGGGATTTGGAAGCTATGCGAAGCGGATAAGATCTTGGGGGTTCCGGAGGGAACGAATAGAGCTCGAGGGTTGGGGCTGGGTGGTTGGACTACGGAGGAGTGGTGGTGGGCTGTTATGGGGAGGTTTTTGGTGGAGAGTGAGGGTTTTTGAGGTGGTGAGATGGGAATGAGAGGGAGCGTGAGTCTGAATTGAGAAAAAGGAAATTGGAGTTGGGGATGCCAGGTGAATTGTTCTTTGAAAATTGGCGTTTTTGGTAGATGGATGGCTGGTTGGAGGGAGTTTTGTTACTCGAGAAGCGAGGGAGGAGTAGATAGATGCATATATGCATAGAACTTTCTGCTTCTATAATAAAGCAACACGATAATTAGTTACGCTGTATATTATATACTGTAAGAATAAAATGTAGTATACTAAGTAATAATAAGTAATAAATTACATACATATATCCGAAATATCATCATACCACCTATCATATGAGAAATTAGATATTGATTGATAGTAGGTATGGATATGAAATGAAATTAGCATGGATATTAAAAGATGGTGAGTGGTGGTTTGAGGACTGTACTGGTAATGTTGTCGTATTTAGGTGATACTATTGTATTTTGGATAGGTTAGAGAGATCTGTGAAGGTTTGTTTGGGGTTTTCGATCAATCGCGCGTGATGATGATGACGATTAGTACAGTTTGGAAATAAGTTAAGTTAAGTGAATGAATATAGTGAGGTGGGATGAGATGAGATGAGATTGGATGGGTGAATTATTAGTAAAACACGTACTTGTATGTGAATTTGAGGGAGTGAATTGGAGGGAGTGAATTTAAAGTAGGAGTTAAAAATGATGAAATGAACTGAAGTGAAGTAAATACTAGTACCCTCCCATCCAACAACCACGACGAAAAAAGAAAACCAAGCTCACAGAACCTCACTCACTCAAATTGAATATCAAGAAAGTTGGATTATTCTCATAATCATCCATTCAATGCAATCCCATCCCAAAACCCAATTGTATAATATACTTCCATACTTCCATATCCCAAAATCGAAAACGACCGTAGCCAGCAATCCCAGCAAACTACCCACCATCCATCCTACCAACCAATCAATTGAAACCCAAACCAATCCCGAATAAAAACCACCTCCCATTACCAAATAATAAGAATTCAAAGTTCAAACCCACATCAAGAGAAAACCTTCCCCAAGCCAGCTCTGCTATTTGATTACTGATCACAGACTTCCATTAATTGCCCTTTCCCAATATGCATAACCTAGTTGACCGACCTAGCAATCCGCACACTTTTGAACATTCATCATAAATTGTAATTCGTGATTGGTATACATTAGAGATAGCAAATAAAAATGAAACTAAGTTCCAATCTGGGAACATATTTCGACATGAACTTAAAGGAGATGGCGAGGAAAAGCAAGAAAATTAAATAGAGGGAGAAATCACTCGTCCCGACCCCCAACGATATAAAGAAGTAGAAACGGTATATGTATGAAAGCTCGAGATATCGGGGAAAATGTCAAGGCTAGCAACATGGCGTGCCACGGTTTCTGGGATGTGACCGTTTCTTTGTGTGATTGTGTTTGTATATGATCTGGTACTGAATTATGAGGTGATTCGATGTGGAGAGAAATAGCGTAGTGGTCGTAAATTCAGGCAGTGAGTATGGACTCAGACTAGTAACCGGTATGGAGATTCTTGATAGATCTTTTGGCTGGTGAACAAGTCTCCGGAACATCGAGGAGCTTCGAGTTTCTGTCCTGTGAAAGGAAATATCGCCGCAATCCGACAGTCTTCAATACCCACAACCCAATCTAAGTTGTCTGGGTACAAGAACACTTATTGCGACTATGTGAAACTCTTCATGAATTGGGGTCAATATCTGGCTCATTAATTGCCCAATCAATCATCCCAAATAACCCAGGGGTTTCAAGATTCATGTGATGCCGGTCAGGAACAATGTCTGCATCAAGTAATTGTTTTCGAGCTTCGGAGATTTCAAGACACTGACGATTCATATCATCGATAGCCTTCTTGAAGTGCGTATGGAAAGCTTTATAATCTTGTTGTCTGATATCGAGAGGAATTTTTGAAATGGTCATCTCTCTAGATGTCATAGGCTGATTGGCATCGGTAAGTTTCTGTGATTTTGTAGCGGTTGGATAGAAAGAGTTTGCGTATTTCTCGAGATGATCCACTGACTTTTCCAGAAAATTATTGCGTAGTCGTTGAGTTGTGTTGGAGAAATCGCAAGCCCGCGTCACATCCAGAAAACCGTTACGTCTCTTCTCTTTCTTCACAAATTCTAGCATTCCCTTATACGCCTTGAAAATGCGTGAAAGCTGTTGCTCAAGCCTACAAACGGCTTTTTCTCTTGCTGATTTGATTTCCGAGATACTGTGACAAACGACACCGAGTTGTGCCATGCGCACGAGTTTTTTACTCGCTTCTAACCTTTTATTCGGGAAGAGCTCGGCGAGTTTTAACCTGAATTCGCGTGATGCTTGTCTTCCGCCCTCCATAGAACTATCTGCCTCCAATAGTTTTTTATATGGAGCGTATCGTTCGAATGCCTGCACATATCTAAAGTTCTCAAATCAGCTCAAATCATGCGAGGTAGTAGAAATTTCAGGATAACAATACATGGGCGCCTCACTTTATAAGTCTTTCATATATTTCTAATCCGTTCTCTGTGCGTGCATCACCTCTGACACCCTTGATATATTTGTGATTCCACTTTGGGTCATATGTTTTCGCTGAAGTATCGAGGGGACGATATCTGATGCGAAGATCTTGTATATGATGCAGAATTTTCAAAGGTTCCAGAACATCTTCGATAGTCTGATCACATTTCGAGTGATACTTTGCGTGCTCGGATGCTCGTGGAACGATTTCAATTTCGATCGACGTGGGGCAAGCTTTAGATACGATCTGACAAAAGTCGTTGAATCTCAATTGCGATGTGAGTTTCCGGCGTTTGTAATCGACATCCCAACTCTGAGGTTGACTGTCATCAAATTTTCCTAGTCCAATGGCCACCTTCCACTTCCTAACCTTCATGAAGTTCTCCGTCACTGGATAAGTTCGTGCGAAGATCGGATTGACTTGTGATACGTGCCATGAGCGATTTCTAGCGAAAGGCGTGATTGCATAACCATAGTCCTCGGAAAAACAACAATAAAAGAATTTATTGAAGTTGTATAGTACATACGAAGCTTCGACGTAAATTTGATGGCATGTTCTCAGGATATTTGGACATAGACCCAATGAACCCCCGGGACCGAACCAAGACAGACTCTCCCCCAAAACAGGGTTCACCAGAAGCCATTTGTATATTTCCAGTCGGATCTCGAAGGGCAGTTTTTGGAAAATCAGGCTAACGTTGCTTTGCGCTACCACCCTAGAGCCATTGTTAGCGCCTCCGGTGACTTTTAGAGGTGCTTTGAAGTGGAAGATCGGTGAAGCTGTAGGTGGGATGCCCGCAAAGGTGGAAGTAGTGAGATCCACCAGGGTAGGGACATGGTTTATTGCTGTCGCCATCGCAAATGTGGAGTTGTGATAGGTAGATGTTCGTTGTTTGGCTTGAGCTTGGATATGGTTAAGTGGGAATTGTCTGCGACTAGACTAGCGGTTCGATTGAAAGGATTGAGGTCGATGCCGTTACTAAATTCAAAAAGGTTGTTAGCATTAAAGTAAAGTTAAATAAGAAGGAATACCAGTAGAGTTAGATTCATAATTGATGAATATCAGATGAACCATAGTTCAATCTGATGATTACCCAAGTAATATTTAACAAGAAGTTGAGAATCAGAACCTACCTTTCGCCATCAATCAAAATAATTTGTACTAGATAATTGTTCAATTGAATGTAAAGTTGTGTAGAATTATGGCAGATGGATTCCGGTGAGTATATGACTGATATTTTGTAGTAAAAATGTTCTTAAATTCATCGTATGTTCGGTGAGGCTCTCGTGTTGAAATGAGCTTAAGCTTGCTTGCTTGTTTAGGTGGGTTGGGTTGGGCTAGATATAAAAGTAAAATAGAATAGCGACGGGCCGAGAGGCGGGGCATACATCTATCTAACTACCTAGTAGGTAATCTGCATTCTGTCACAATAAGATGCTGACGCACTTCGTACCATGTTGTACATACTAGAAGTTGCTTAAGTGGTTCTGTGTTTGCGAAGCCCGACAATAATGTAAGACGATGTACACCGAATCGAGGCAAAAAGAAGCAAGGGTTTAAATAATATACGGCCGCAGCTTAAATCTTATAGCCCTGGTGGCCTATGATTCTTCGGCTGTCATCCTCTTTTAGGTGATGCCCGCTGATACTTACCGGTTACCGACCGTCGCCATTCTTTCTTGGTTATTTTGCGCTAAACCTATTTTAAATGACTGAACGAGGATTTTGCTGAGTTAATAAATTTCGATGTAAATCTATTGGATAATCGGTACGAGGTATATCACCAAACATTTCCCCACCTTTTCCCTTCTCTTCTCTTGAGGCTCTCCTACCGCTCACCTTACCCTTATTTACGCATATCTTTACTCAATTGCATTCCGCTTATGCAATATATCTAACATTATGAACCAACCTATAATATCACTCACACCGGCAATTTAACCTGTGCCCCAAGTTCACCGACGCATGTTGTGGGAATACAACAAGGATTTAATGCGATTTCTACCTCTTGAGCTTCGTACCGCAATATATAAATTGCTTACAGTCCGTCCTATATTAGTGAGAATCAGTGCTATCGAGCATCATGCACAATCGTATGTTATGGACAGCCCGGGAAGTAAAAAATGCTATAGGCTCAGTACTGATAAGGCATCGCACGTGTTGTACAGCGCGAACAGACTTTTCTTCTACCCCTTGATGACTTAACACGCAGGCATCTCGACAGCTCCTGCAGGCAGTGAGCAAAGTACGATCGTGAATGGTTGCTGTTACACTTGCGATGGCTCTATTGTTGGCTCTGGTTTCTGGAACAGCGAATGTGATCTCCTGATCAACTTTTGTGAAACTGTGGCTTTGGCTCGCTCTCGGCTAAGCTCCGTTGAGATTACAACCCATTTGTCGAAGGTGCAAGGCATCCATTCGAGGCGCATCGCTCCGAGTGAAAGGCGAAATGCATCCAGTGTAATGCGGTTTGGCCAGAAGAAGAAAGGCCACTAGCACCAACAATATCACGAAAATCAAGGCTGAGCGTATCAAAGTCCTTGCCTACCTTGAGCCGCAATAACAACGCATCTGTACCGCCTCAAGCCAAATCCATAACTGGTTAGGGAAAGAAAGGAAGCAAGGTAAACTATTTGATGTCTCTTTGGATATCGAACACGATAATTGTTCTCGATCGTACACGAGGGTCAATAAAAAGTCTTTTGTTTGAAGACGGAAACAACTAACTTACTTGAGGAGTGTGGAAGGTCCTTACACGGATAGAGATATTGAAACTCGACTCGCCATTTGCCAACTATTTAGATACCCCATACATATCAGCATATGACCAGAGTCACCTTCATAGGTAGTCTTATGAAACTGATCATGATCCTGAACTACCAGCAATTCTATACCAATTTCAGATTCGTCGTCGACGATATGTAATTGCAGCATCGTGAGATTCGAGAAGCACGGAAGCACCTCTTCAACGGCGATATACTTAACGACCTTCTTCATTATCTTAATATCTAATCAATGCCGATTCACGAACGTATCGGTTATACAATATATGGATCCTACTCGAAATTGTCGGCCATTAAACATTTCTCCGCATAAGTTGTTGGGATCACTTCGATGGTGATTACAATTGCATATCATATAGATTGGCTTACTGCAGGACTGATTAATTCACAAAAAAAGGTTAGCTAGCTAATTTGATCATTAATGAGGAATAATCAGCACAGGGGCCGCCATACGTACTGGTGGTACACTAACGAAATACGACCGCATTTAATACCGCCATATCTTGACACAATTCAAACCCAGTTCTCATCCCGAAGCTTTTGATCGGAATTTCGGTTTTGCCAATGTCCAAGACAAGATTTAGTTGTTATCTGGATCCGGCATGGAACTTGATTTTCCATTCATACACTAATCATTATCGTACCAATTTCAACATCATTTCTTTTGCTTAATCTAAGAATGCATCTCTTATGTTTGAGCATATCTTTTCTTCGCATCTAAACCACTAGAATAAGTATTTTTCTAGGTAGGTTGAGTTAGCAAGCTGCAAACAATAAGGATTCTCCGAGTCACGCCACACATCCGCTTTCGGCATAGAATACGAAACGAGCTGTCACTGGTTGCAGAGACAAATTCTTTGTTCCCAGATATCAATATTTTTATTTACCATTCTAATAAATACTATTGTCTTAATGAAACGACATCATGGACTCGACAGTCTCCATACTTACTGTGCGGCGTTGAGATTAATAACCAACGCTACTTCACCAAGTAACATTGTCACGCTTTGTTACCACATATAGAACAAAGTCGGGTCAAGAACAGGTGCATCCGTACCTAACTCTGGGCATCTTAGGTTTCTCGCCGCAACCTGAAATCCCATCTATCTTATGACGACTAGCCTCGACCTAGAAACGTCATACGAAACATCCTGAATCTTCTTCGTAACCGCATCAACAAGCCCAACCCGCCAAAAATGCCATACTCGGCACTCCTCCTCACCCCCCTCGAAAAGCTCACTCTCGTTATTACCCTACTCATTTCCTACACAATTTTCCTGGTCATCCTCTTCTTCGCCTACGTCTTTGGGGGCATCGGCATTCTCCTCCAACACACTAGAATCCCCGCTCTCCTCAACCGACTCCCTGTGCGGGTAAAAGGCAGATGGGAAGATAGACAGTATAGACGCCGGGAGAGAAATAAGAAAATGACAGAGGATCTTCAGCAAGATGAGAGTTTACAAGTGGGGAGAAAAGAGAAGGAACAGATGCAGGAAGCGATGAGGAGGGTGGGGTGGAAGAGAGGTGTAGGAAAGATGGAATATGGGATTGATTTGAAGGAGGATGAGAGGTTAGATAAGGGGAAGGTTGAAGGGAAAGATGGGAAAGAGGAGGAATGGGTCGATGATGAGTTGTTTATGCAGGATCAGAAATTACTGGAGAAGTTGGAGGCAAAAGCGGATTTTGGGAATGTGGCGGGTGCGAGGGATCGTGCTGCGCAGAGGGAGGAATTGAGGAATAGGAGGAATGGGGAGACGGAGGAGTTTCCTAGGTTTGGGAGATAGGGGTGAGGAATAAAAATTGAAGATTGAGAGATCCGAGAGGTTGAGGGGGTGAAGTCATTGGTATATATATCTAGTTGGCAGTCATTGCAAGCTTGGGCTTCAGTGAGAAGTGAAAATTGATATCTACTTCTAATACAGACTAAAGAGTTTTCCCACCTTCAGGCCAAGTAGCTTATTCTTTCTACACTGAAATTGCCTCAAATATCCTCCTTGTACAATACCGCATCCCAAACAAGCGACTGGTGGAAAAGAACCAGTATTCTCGAGATGGAAAATATTAATTTTCATTTTCAAATTACAACTACGTGAGACAAGAACATGCAAATCAGATACAATGAGAACCTCGGGATCTCAGAAAGAAAAATCTCAACACTAGAACATTCTCATAAAACAACCTAATTGGCTACCCATCACAACAAACCTTCAAGGAACTTCGAAACAGTAGCCCTGAAAGCTTCACTCCGGGCCTAAGACCTCCACCCAAAGATGAAGAAGTTCTTTGTTCCATCCAAAATCCCCACCAATACCCACCCGCCTCTTTCACCGCAAAAAGCTAGCTCTTTCAACTACTGTCTTTGATCATACGTTAAGCTTCACACTTTCCCAAATCCAATTCAAGATACCATATATCGTAACCAGAAATTCGAGTCTCTCATCGCTGACACCTCGGTATTTAAATCCATCTGCGGCGAGCAAGAAAGCAAGCAACTGAGAAAGCACTTACCTAAAAACCATCATCGGTATATATCAAAATGGCATCCTACCGGCGTTCACAAAGCGTCATCATACCCCCGAATCCGATTTCCTCGATCTCTTCCTCCTCATCATCAACACCTTCATCATCCGCAAGCGCATCCCACACAACCAACATACCACCCACTAGCTCACCAATCCTCGCTCAATNTNANATTGAGCGAGGATTGGTGAGCTAGTGGGTGGTATGTTGGTTGTGTGGGATGCGCTTGCGGATGATGAAGGTGTTGATGATGAGGAGGAAGAGATCGAGGAAATCGGATTCGGGGGTATGATGACGCTTTGTGAACGCCGGTAGGATGCCATTTTGATATATACCGATGATGGTTTTTAGGTAAGTGCTTTCTCAGTTGCTTGCTTTCTTGCTCGCCGCAGATGGATTTAAATACCGAGGTGTCAGCGATGAGAGACTCGAATTTCTGGTTACGATATATGGTATCTTGAATTGGATTTGGGAAAGTGTGAAGCTTAACGTATGATCAAAGACAGTAGTTGAAAGAGCTAGCTTTTTGCGGTGAAAGAGGCGGGTGGGTATTGGTGGGGATTTTGGATGGAACAAAGAACTTCTTCATCTTTGGGTGGAGGTCTTAGGCCCGGAGTGAAGCTTTCAGGGCTACTGTTTCGAAGTTCCTTGAAGGTTTGTTGTGATGGGTAGCCAATTAGGTTGTTTTATGAGAATGTTCTAGTGTTGAGATTTTTCTTTCTGAGATCCCGAGGTTCTCATTGTATCTGATTTGCATGTTCTTGTCTCACGTAGTTGTAATTTGAAAATGAAAATTAATATTTTCCATCTCGAGAATACTGGTTCTTTTCCACCAGTCGCTTGTTTGGGATGCGGTATTGTACAAGGAGGATATTTGAGGCAATTTCAGTGTAGAAAGAATAAGCTACTTGGCCTGAAGGTGGGAAAACTCTTTAGTCTGTATTAGAAGTAGATATCAATTTTCACTTCTCACTGAAGCCCAAGCTTGCAATGACTGCCAACTAGATATATATACCAATGACTTCACCCCCTCAACCTCTCGGATCTCTCAATCTTCAATTTTTATTCCTCACCCCTATCTCCCAAACCTAGGAAACTCCTCCGTCTCCCCATTCCTCCTATTCCTCAATTCCTCCCTCTGCGCAGCACGATCCCTCGCACCCGCCACATTCCCAAAATCCGCTTTTGCCTCCAACTTCTCCAGTAATTTCTGATCCTGCATAAACAACTCATCATCGACCCATTCCTCCTCTTTCCCATCTTTCCCTTCAACCTTCCCCTTATCTAACCTCTCATCCTCCTTCAAATCAATCCCATATTCCATCTTTCCTACACCTCTCTTCCACCCCACCCTCCTCATCGCTTCCTGCATCTGTTCCTTCTCTTTTCTCCCCACTTGTAAACTCTCATCTTGCTGAAGATCCTCTGTCATTTTCTTATTTCTCTCCCGGCGTCTATACTGTCTATCTTCCCATCTGCCTTTTACCCGCACAGGGAGTCGGTTGAGGAGAGCGGGGATTCTAGTGTGTTGGAGGAGAATGCCGATGCCCCCAAAGACGTAGGCGAAGAAGAGGATGACCAGGAAAATTGTGTAGGAAATGAGTAGGGTAATAACGAGAGTGAGCTTTTCGAGGGGGGTGAGGAGGAGTGCCGAGTATGGCATTTTTGGCGGGTTGGGCTTGTTGATGCGGTTACGAAGAAGATTCAGGATGTTTCGTATGACGTTTCTAGGTCGAGGCTAGTCGTCATAAGATAGATGGGATTTCAGGTTGCGGCGAGAAACCTAAGATGCCCAGAGTTAGGTACGGATGCACCTGTTCTTGACCCGACTTTGTTCTATATGTGGTAACAAAGCGTGACAATGTTACTTGGTGAAGTAGCGTTGGTTATTAATCTCAACGCCGCACAGTAAGTATGGAGACTGTCGAGTCCATGATGTCGTTTCATTAAGACAATAGTATTTATTAGAATGGTAAATAAAAATATTGATATCTGGGAACAAAGAATTTGTCTCTGCAACCAGTGACAGCTCGTTTCGTATTCTATGCCGAAAGCGGATGTGTGGCGTGACTCGGAGAATCCTTATTGTTTGCAGCTTGCTAACTCAACCTACCTAGAAAAATACTTATTCTAGTGGTTTAGATGCGAAGAAAAGATATGCTCAAACATAAGAGATGCATTCTTAGATTAAGCAAAAGAAATGATGTTGAAATTGGTACGATAATGATTAGTGTATGAAT
>JWJA01006263.1:0-13145 GCA_000812885.1 Lanzia echinophila
TCCAAATATGCCTACCATACCGTACTACTTACACTACTGCACAGCACAGCCATCGCTTAACCCTTATCCCTGCGCCTTACCCCTGTGAGCTCCACTCAAGATTTTCCACGTTTTCGCTTTGCCAGGGTCGTCGTGCGTGAAAATGCATGCGTCTATTAATACAGACGGCGCTTGCGATTCTCCTTTCATTTTTCATTCTCATTTTCTTACCCCTTGTCCTTCTCCCCTGTCCCTATCCTTGTCTTTTTCCCTGTCTTAATTATAGCATATCTTTTCTTTCTTTCTTTCTTTCACTTGGTAAGTACTGTATCTTATGGGTAAGTCGTACAGCCTTACGAGTGATAGAATGTGATGCAAGCGCGAAGTGGGGGTTTCCCCTTGCTCGCTCGGGGCAGACAGCTCAGATCGAGTCTATCTCTTAAGCGCTGAGGTGTGTGTGGTTGTAGGATTCGTGATATGTTATAAGGATCTTAAACTCCCTTTTGAAAATTTGTTTCCATTCATTAATTACGCATTCATTTTTTTTACTTGTATACCTTATTGTTATTGTATTGTATTGTATAATAAAGCTACCTACATAAACTGTACTGTCATTTAGTTTTTTGGTGCTATTCATTGTACAGTATATTACGACGGCGAGAATCATTTACGAACGAACGAGCGAGCAGAGCATTCTTTAGTATTACGACATTGCGCTTTTGATTTCTATCTACTACTGGTACTGCGAATTTATCTTGTACGGAAAGAAACTTTGACAACGGATATACCCAATATCCATTTTACACTATCTATCGATCGATCTTTCACCTACCTAGTCGTCTACTTGACTTGACTTTCGGTTTCATCGATACACTCACTCACTCACTCACTCACTCACTCACTATTCTAATACTTAATTAACGCTACACATATATCACAGTAAGTACTTCCCACATCCCACATCCTCATCTTCAACAACTAACAAATCACCAGTTCATACATCATGATGATTCACGAAACCAACGCACCAATCCCATTCAAAGGCGGACCCATAATCTCAATCTCCGACATGGATTCATTCATGAAATTAGGAGAATCAGCCCAAAGCGCACGCAGCCACCGACCACTCAAAAGAACCTCATCGACAGATTTCGACCTCCTTCGAGCCTCCGGGGACGCTGCACGAAAACGAAGATCCGATTCACATTCATCCTGTTCTTCAGTATCTTCTTGCTCTTCAGTATCTTCGAGTCCGAGTTCATCACCATGTAGTAGTCCTTTGCTACGACCTCTTGAACCTGTCGAATCTATTGCACATTATGAATCACGATTTGACTTTATGAAACCGGTTGAGATGTCTTCGCCTTGGAAGATGACACCGTCGAGATACGACCCGGGGAGGAGATCGAGAGGAGGAAGGAAGGATTCCGTGATGGATATTTCGACGCCGTTTGAGATTACGACGCCGCTGGAGGTGGGAATGGCTTCGCAATTGAGGATTATTTCTTTGGATGAATATCATGAGGAAGGAAATGGAAATGCAATTTGAACAAACAAACAAAACCAATTAAGCAAGCAAGCAAAAAAAAAAAACAGAACAAATCAAATCAATTTTTTTTCCTCCCCCGAATCTTTCTCTACTGCCTGCAAAATGTGAATCTTTCTTTTCCTATGATAAATCCTTAAACACCATCGAAAGATAATCTCCACGTTTCTGCCCCGCGAAAAACCACCATCACATACAGTCGATGGAAGATTCACCTCCCTCACCTTGTTTACCAACTAAAAAAGCTCCGAACACGATATTCACGATCCCCTTGTGGGTCTCTGAAGTTCGTCATTAACGATTGGTTCTATTCCAAGATCAATGTGATGTACGGAGAAAAAATAACGTTTGCCCCACCACGGCGCTTATATAACGTGAAATCATCACACTTCACCACAGTATTTGAATTTGAATTTGACTGCCTTGTGGCTCAGCCTCGTTTTCGTCGTAAATAGTAATAAGATTGTGAAATTGATAAGCAGATTCACAATTGCATATCTTTAATACTGAGGCCATATGTTCAGGGGGCCCGAATTTCATAGAGAGTTTGCCTTGTTGGTTTTGAGAGGGCTGTGTAATGCCAATATTGTGTTGGCTCCAGTGTTTTGAATCCCGTATTGTTGGATTATTGATTGATTTTAATGGAAATAACTTCATCACCGTCAATGCTCAAGATGTATTGGGATTATTATGATGTTGTACCGGTCGTTCGTGTGTATGTGTTCATGCCATCATCATAAACAGATAGATAGATTTCAGAAAGATTTGTGTTGTGATTCAACATCCTTCCCCTTACAATCTTGATGACGCTAATACTAATTAGTGCTAGAAGATATATGACTAAGCTAAGCAAAATAAGTGAAGCACCAGCGGTTGCAATAATTTGGGGAACTGTGTTTTTACTGAGTATATTGGCCTCACATTATGTGATACGAGTTATTGTGGCAATATATCG
This sequence comes from Lanzia echinophila, assembly GCA_000812885.1. NCBI lineage: Eukaryota > Fungi > Ascomycota > Leotiomycetes > Helotiales > Rutstroemiaceae > Lanzia > Lanzia echinophila. Next base: position 2,481 of record JWJA01006263.1, read on the forward strand.
AGTTCAGAATTGATTTCGTAGTTCTTTAACTAAATCCACCGGCCATCTTCCCAAAGGATGTCTTGCAAGGTCTTTGGAACACAAATCGAAAAAATGCTTTCATCCAATACGAATAGGAATCGAAATAGCGTTCCCAAAACATGTCTGGATGTTAACACCGTGTGCGGCGTCACAGATTTCAGAGTCACAGCTCTAGGTTTGATTCCTAGAATACGAATCATGTATTCTTCGCCCCAGTCTCGCGTCTAAATCTCTGACGATCCTTCTAATAGTCGGTAGCTATCCACCCGCGAGGCATATTTCCTCATTGACTGTTGATTCCACTTAGAAAAGATCGCCATGTAGATGCCTGTACTTGGCGGGTGAGTCCGAGGTGGCTTGATCCAAGCTTTGTTACTTGGGAATTAATCATCATCTATCTAGGTACAAATAACCCAATAGTCAAATGGTGGTATATCTTCGTAGCTTTAACTTTGGTTTAACTCCAGTAGAAACAATAGCTACGATCTCTGATTAAGCAGCACTGCATCCCGGATTACATATACCTGGAGAAATGGGTTTTGGATCTGGAGGTATTGGTTCCACTATGGGCCAAAGAACTATCTCTCATGGAATTGGATTTGTGCTGTTGTAATCACAAGTTCTGAGGACGAAATCAGTCAAAAAGCAAATAGCACCTTCATGACGAGCGCGATATGATTTGATATCATTTGCAAGTTCAAGCTATTACAAGGACTCGTAGATATCCTCGAGAGATTCGAGTATTGCCGTCAGAAATCTGTGAAACCGTAGTATAGCTCTCACTTTGTGATACAATATATAATGCCATCCAAGAGGGGTGATTTATATGCACCTTCAGTCCTGTTGGAGTCGTGGCGACGAGTACCATGTATTCCGATAATGTGATTTGGAAAGTTGTTGAGTACCATGAAATGGCAGGGCTTGTCGAGAAATGTAGATGAATATCAGCTTCGTAAGTAGCAGTAATTTATTTCAATTAATGAATTAAAGTTGAACATTAACATCTGTATTTTCAATGGTGCTGGTTAATCAGTAGAGTGCGGGAGCCAAGGCGGTTGTCTGTTCACAATCACAAGCGCAGGCGTTCTCCGCTTTCTCCACCTTTCCTTGGCGAAGCTTGTTTTTCCAAAGTTGTTAAGTAATTTGTTGATCTCCTTATTGACATGACATCAGATGAACTGATATCTAGATATCTAGATATCTTCAATTAATTCAATTTTCTTCTCCTAAATATTCATTTCATATTTAATTTCTATTTCCATTTGTATATAATTTTATTTGCTTTTCATCGAAGTGATTCGCATTGCAACGTCGCGTCTTTTGATACCACAGTCTCAAAAAGTTCAGGTCGAATAATCAGAGAATAGGAGGTTTGATTTCAATTGAAAATAATTCGACCAATAATTATTGATACGGAAAAATGGATGAAGAACCACAAAGAAGAGACTTTTCGCCGTCTGCAATGGCCTCGCCAACCAGGAATGTAGGGTTTGATTTAGAGAGATTCCCATCGGTTGGTTCTGCTCGTAAGTCGCGATAAATCTGAAAAGGATGAAGATGAGCATGCGATTGTCGCAATGCTAATTCCTCACCTTCAATGTAGAAGAGAGGTCCTCCGACTCAATCCATTCATCACCCGAGTTAGACGTGCCGTATACTTCAGTTCTTCGACGTCGCACAACTCGAGTTCGCTCGGATACCTTTCGCACAGTCGATACAGCACCTCGACGTCCAGAATGGAGTCCTGGCCAAGAACCAGGACTCGATCCCTCCAAACCAGATGGTGGCCGTGCTTCGGCGCCATTGTTACACGAAGAATGTCAAATAACGGTTGTGGATTTCAGTGAAGATAGGATGGTGATGCGGGAATTTGATAACGCGGAATTAATAAGGTTTTTGGACACACAGCAAGAAGAGTGGATTAAATGTCGGTGGATCAATATAAATGGATTAAGTTGGGATGTAATACAAGCTGTGGGGCAATGCAAGAAATTGCATAGGTTGGCGATCGAAGACATGGTTAACACAAGGAATAGGACCAAGGCAGATTGGTCAGTTGTACTACGAGGCATTACTTCAGACGACTAACATATTTTACAGGTACACTGATCATACATATGTCGTTATGACACTACAAAAGCTTGTGCATTTACATCCCGACGAAGACAGCGACTCGGAATCCGACGACGATACTCGGAGTATAGAAAGTGTGCGACCAAAGCGCGGCCCGGTCAGAAAAGCATTTCACGACTTATTTAAGCGTCGGAAGGTGCAGCATGCCGTTTCGAGTGATCAGAATTCCCAATTCGTCGCAGGTGTCAACAAACCTTCGAATGGATATGTCACTGGGCACACAGATGGTGTCAAAGGTCCGGTGAAAAAGCTGAGGACGCTGCAAAGGTACCATGGCGGGCCGAATGAAGAAAGGATGGCTTACATGGAGCGACACTCTCTCTTGACTCAAGAGAAGTTAGCAGTGAGTGCCGAACAGGTCTCGATATTTCTAACTTCTGGTAAGTTCTTACGTTATATTACTAATCTGAGCTGAGGGATTATCTGTGTCTTCATTTTCCAATTCCCGGTTGGAAATTTTATGGCTAATTTTCCAAGATAATACCGTCATATCATTCTTCGAGTCAAGTGCAGATGATATCGAAAAACCAATTCTCCACAGATTAAGCACAGTTGATACTATTCTTAGACGGTCCTGCGATGCTTCCATGCTAATGCAGGCCATAATTGATGCTACAATCGATCTTGCTATACCGATTACTTTTGCATACCAAGATGCTATTGGCTCTTTAGAGCTTGATGTTCTGACTAGCCCAAACATCAAGCACACGAAGAGTTTATATCTCGTTACGAGTGAAATCGCAACGTTTCGCAATTTTATCAATCCCATCGCAAGTCTGATTAGCTCACTTCGTGATCATAAGAATGCTGGGAAGGACGGTGGTCAGCGAGGAGATTTACAAAAGGCAGCCTCAACCGTCAAAATCAGTCCGATGGCACAAACTTACCTTGGCGATGTTGAAGATCACGTCGTTCTTATTACCGACTCACTGGATTTATTACGCCGAAACGCGGATGGCATGATTGATTTAATCTTCAACACCATTTCTGCATATCAAAACGAGTCCATGAAACAGCTTACAATTGTCACCATCATTTTTCTTCCTCTCTCTTTCTTGGCAGGATATTTTGGAATGAATTTCACGGATATGCCAAGTATTCAACACAACGAAAGTTATTTTTGGGAAATTGCCATGCCGGTGACGTTTGTGGTCATCTGCTTTTTGATGAGGGATATGATTGCTTGGTGGTTCAGAGGTGCGGTTCAGCGACGGGGAATATCCAGAAGCAGAAAAGGCAGGAAGGTCAGAGAAGCGAATGAGAAGAGACCCATGTCTTAGTGTACAAGTATAAATTGAATAAGCGGTGGGTGCACTAATTCACTAATCTCTAAATGAGAATTTGATTGTTCAAATCACACTCAACAATTGTACCAACAACTTTCCATTGCCAAATTCAAGCTGGACATTGAGGCCTGGATGCAAAAGTGCTAGTTAATGAATTACTGCACCCAGCTGTTAAAGGCAAGTTTTGGTTTACGCCTTACCCCTGCAAGTACTCACATCTCTTGATAATTGACCAGGGTCTACGGGTCGCCCTGACGATAGGGCACTGGATATCGTAGAGCATATAATGAAGTCACTCCCCCGACCTCTTTTCTCATCCTTTCGCAACATTTTTACCCCCAAAAGACGCCAATTTCAGACCCCACAAGCACGATCACGACCAAGACCCCAAATATCGCCCTCGAATTTATCCTACCGAGAAACGCCCTCGCTAGTCAGCATCACTTTTCAGCTCGCCCCAAAATGGATCCGAACTCGGAACTCGATTGGCCCAACTTCGATTCGGCTCCTTGGGAAGAGATAAATGCATGGTTCGAGGCAAATCAAATGCCACTTGCGGAACAGACGGAGCTTTTTCAAACGACTCCCGAAGCTCTCACCAATCAGACGAATTTCGGTGCCCTGTTGGATGAACCTGTCGCTGCGAATGATTGGGTGGTTGATGGACAATCTCAGCCAAGCGAGAATAATCGGTGAGTTAAAAAAAAAGTCAGTTGCGCTAACAGGGCGTCGAAGTTCTGTGGATGTCCGACATTCTGCTTTTCGGAACTCGGTAATGACGACACAACCAAACTTTGCCGCACCTTCGAAATGTACCTGGACGGACTGCAAAACCAAGACTGTCTTTAAAGACCCAAAACGCTACCAGCGACATCTCAACAACATTCATATAAACCCCTTGCTTTGCACGACGCCAAGATGCCCACTTAAGACGCCATTCAGAAATAAAGCGGACCTTCAGCGTCACCAGGATACTAAACACTCTGATCGCCGCCCCTACGTGTGCCCATACCCATCCTGTGAGTCCGAAACGACCACTTTCGCTCGCAAGGATAAGTTGCTCAAGCACATTCGTGATACACAACATTTAAATGATGCTTTTTGTCCATACAAGCATTGCTCTCAGAGCTCGGAGTTTGCATCCCGAAAGGACATTTCAAAGCACTTTAACAAGCTTCATTCAAACTATGGACCTAATGTTTACACCTGCTCATTGGGTTCTTGTCGGCATGTGAATAAGTTGGACGAGCGCTGGGAGTATACCAGGTTTATTGGTCATCTTGAACCTTGCCATGGAATGAAATGGAGATTTGCGATGAACCTTCGTGATAGCATCATGTCGAGCCAGTTCAAAAGTCTCACAGATGCGGATGTCGAAAATTACATCAATTCGAACCCAGGGAAAGACCCCGATACTACCTGGCACGACTGTTCCATTTGCGCCCCCCAAATTCAAAACCAAGCGTCCTCGGGACAAGAGGCTAGTTTTCCGTAGGACTCTGGGTCGCGAAATGAGTATGAATTGTGCCTCTAGCACATACTTGATGAACGGCTGTTACGCATTCACCCTTTCACGCTAGCAGACCGTTCTCATAGAGGGTCGAATAGTCTGTCATCGACTGCTAGGTTACCTTGTTTCTCAAATAGGATATTTTCCTTGCAGGCTTTCTTTTCTCTTTCTTTTTCCAGATGTAATTGCACTTTCTCTTCCTTACCTACTTACTTGCTTTCTTTCTATCTCTCTACTCTAGGTACACAAAGTTGGCTGGATTGAGGGACTTGGAATTTTTGAGGAATTTCTTTAGGTAACGATGATCGGCAGATTGGCTAATATTCTTCCATTTTCCTCTTTCTAATATGTTATTCACTGGGGGTTCTTGGTTACGAAGTGTGTTTGTTTTATGTTTTTTCTTTTGCATTCAACATGTTACTGTAGCTTGCTCTACCTCTCTGTGTCTGGGATCATGGACTGGGCTTGGGCTACCTAACTTATAGAGAATTCAACATTCTACCAAATTCTTGTTTGATGTGTGGTTGTGCTTTTGTGATGATGCTGCAATCGGGGAGGTGATGCTGATGCGATGGTGATACTGATGTGTGATGATATGATATGATATGCTGATTTGGTGTTTTATGGCTTGTGTGGGATTGGTGGTTTTGAACCCTCATTGCGATGTTTTCGAACTAGTGTTGCGTCTGGGATGTAGTGGGTTTTGGGGTTTAGAACCACGGATTAGATCAAGATATGTATGGGAATGGGAAGGAATTGTGGCTGCATAATGGTTGGTATTGGATTTTAATTGCGGGTTTATATGATGATAAAAGGTATGAATATAATCGGATAGTGTGTGGATTGAAGTATGGGTTTTCTATAATTACTTACGATGGCAAGGAGGAGAAGGATTTCATTACCTCCCGTTACCAGAAGAACATCTATCACAATCTATCATATACACATGCATATATGCATATCAATACCTCCTCCCTCCTCCCCCCGAGAACTCATAAATTTCTTCTGCGGTTAGCGGATGGGAGGGAATATATTACTAGAGTTTTAGAGGTATCAATGTTTGAAACGAATGTAATTGGAATATTGGGATATTCTACTTTCTTTTCGGGAGGAGAGAGGAATTATAGAAAAATATATTTATTAATAAATAAAAGTTTTCAACAATTCAAAAGTCCGACACGTCGAGATGTTAGGATAAATTGGATTTTAGTTGTGCCTGCTGTTTCTGGTAATTGGAAAATAATACAGGTAGTATCTGGACCATCTTAGAATCGAATAGGGAAAGAGTGGTGTCTGTTCATTGGATTCTGTGAGAAGTTGTATTTAATTGCATTCGTGTACCTTCTTTTACTGCAAGACACACTCTCTAATTCAACGATTGATTTATTACAATAAGCAAAAACCAAACATTAGTTCGCATGATTTGAAGCAGATTTTAATATTTTCCATAACATACGATAGCATGGGTTTCTCGCTCCCGAGCCCACCATCCTCAATATACGATAACTTGCCTCTCCCAAAGAAGGACCCAGGTTCATACAAATCTCCGTCAAGTACTCGTTTCGTTGTCTTTTCAACGCATAACCTTTCGCTAAGGCCCTCTTATTGTTTTCCACCTTGTGATGTTCTTATACACTGTGGAAGTTTAACACAATGTCATACTACTGATGCATATCACAAACTCCTAACCAAACTAGGGAGTTTGGACGTGGAATTGAAGTTAATAATAGCTGGATTGGATGACTTGTCACTTGATCCTCAGTGGCTTGCCTCAAATAGTCACTTTGAAAGAGACCGACCATTGATGCCGGCATACACACTCTTTAAGAGCTCATGTGCAAAGAAATTGGGAATACATTATCTCGAGGAGGGAACACATACATTTACCTTAAAGAGCGGAGCAAGTTTTACAGTCTATGCCAGGCCTTATCCGTCCACACCAGATCTGTTCAAGATACCAGATCTTCCTACCCACTACTATCTTTCTCAGAGACCAGACGCAGTTTTTCTTCCTCCACCTCAACCAAGTCGGTCGTATTTGTGGGATAGTAAGAGATATCAAGATCAATTCGCAACAAGTTTGAACGAGGCTTTAGGGAGCACGAAGCATAAACATTGTCTACCTCCAAAAGGAACAACATCGACGCTTAACAAGGCTAAGATTACACCACTGAGATATCCTTCCAATGTCGATATTATAATTGAGCATGGTCCCCCAGCAGGCGCATTTGAAGAACTGAATTGGACGAAGGAGGAGAGAGAGAGGAAGGAGATGAAAATAGGGCCTGCTACATTACTTCCGATTATACGAGCACGACCAAGATTACATTGTTTTGGACATCTCCGTCAAGGATACGATGGGCATTTAATCTCTTGGCAAAACAAATCCTGCGGTCGCAAGCATCAGATTGGAGCGGAAGAGATCAAACTTGATCCCTACTTTCGTTTGTATTTGTCATCGGGGGATCCGGATTGTGATTTGGACAAAATGACCTTGATGATCAATACGAGTATAAGACCGTTGCAAATACGGGCTTCCCCTCAGCGTGATCTCGCCAAGTTGATGAGCGAAGTGCCCCTTCAGGCGATGATTCCCTGGGATATCGAGATGGAATTAGCTGGAAATGGGGGATTTCCAGATAGTGTGGAGGACGCGATGAAGGATGTAGTGACTATTGAATCGAAGGAAATCCTTGACCCTGGTGTATTACGGCTGTGGCGCTAGGATAATCTGCAGTTTTACTTCCATTATGGATAAATCCAACATGTTCATGATATATCACGGAGCTCGCAGTGATCGTGTGTTAAGTATTGGTGATGTCCTGGCGCTTGTTTCATGTGTAAGCATGATGACGTTGCGGGGTATGTGGATCTCCCGCATATTTGCGCCTCCATCGTTTGGCGTAGCTGGAAATGTACGAGCACCGTAAAACTCCCTTCGAACACATACAGAAGAGGGGATGTATCTTTCATTGATTTCACGAACCCATTGCCTTCTTTCATAATATGTATTCGAGATTTTGTGTGATATGGTGGCAGGCATGTATTTTACTGCTCTTCGCGAGCTTCGTGCTGGCACGATATGAGGGGCCGGATTACGAGGATTTACCCACGGACACGATATTTCCTGGTCCGGTAGGTACTTGACAATACTCCAATCGCGTCAACATTTACATTTAAATGGAGAATCTCTGAGGAAGACGGTCTCATCGTCTCTATATTAGCTTCTGAGATAGCAATTTCGAGCAATGTTTACTGACTTTGCGCATTCCTAGTGGGAGAAATATATCCGAGCCCCTGCGAATAAACATGCGATTACACCAGTCGGAATATACAAGCAAGAGGGCGATATACAGCACGCAGAAGATGAGCATGGGAGGAAGACATTCACACTAAGCTCCGGGAGTCTGGTAACTTTCGAATTCGCAGAGAATATTGCTGGAAGGTCGGTAGCACACATTAGGTGCAAATTAGCACGAAATGCTAATTCTAACCTTTACTAGAGTTTGTCTAAATGTAGGAGCCGTAGCAGGAGATTCCGTCCTCGGAATAGCTTATTCCGAATCCCCCGCATTTATTGGTCGTTTGCCTGATGCGACGACTGATCGCCAGGAAAGAGATCTCCCTTTATATCTACCGATCAAGAAATCGGGTATACATTGTGTTGGGAATGAGTTTATTCGGGGCGGGTTTAAATATTTGACGGTGTATACTGCGGATACGGATGACGACTCTTGGTTGGGCATTGGCCAGAAGCTTCTTGGGTATACGAAGCCGAAACCGTGGGTTTCGATGTCGTCGGTTTGGGTTAATTGTACGGCGTTCCCGTCAAATGAGAATGGGAGGGCGTATACGGGATATTTTGAAAGCTCGAGTGAGGTGTTGAATAGGATTTGGTATAGTGGGGCATGGACGCTGCAATTGTCGACGATTGATCCTAAGTAAGTGCATATGCGATTTTGGTTTCTAGTTTGCATTGTTTCGGTCTGGTGCGATAATTAGGAATCATTTTTTAACATTCCGCCTTAAAGGGAGGGCTCAGCTCTCATCGATGAGAATAGGAATTTTGACAAAAACAAGTCGCCGACTGGGTCATGGTACTCTAATTTCACCATCTCAAACGGCACTTCAGTTACCACAGATGGAGCGAAACGTGATCGAGTGGTCTGGCCAGGTGATATGTCAATTGCTGTTCCAGGAATTGCAGTTTCAACATATGACATGGTAGCAGTTCGAAATGCCTTAGATACCTTGTTTGATCATCAATATGGTGATGGCTCACTTCCTTATGCTGGGCCTCCCATATCTCGTGGACCGTTCAGCGATACTTATCATCTTCATACTTTGTTGGGAGCATATAATTACGTTATCTTCTCTGGAGATGTTGAGTGGTTGGATATGAGATGGACGGCATATCTAAAAGCGTTGGATATTAGTATCGCTAAGGTTGATGAGTATAATTTGTTGCATGTCTCTTCAACGGCGGATTGGCTGAGACCTGGGATGACTGGTCATAATCTTGAAGCATCGGCCATTCTATATGATGTGCTTCTCAAGAGTGTGGAATGTTCGAAATGGATTGATGAGTTTAGAAGCATGCGATGTTCTAACAAAAGTCAAGGAGGCAAGGGAATGGATTGTTCGAAATCGAGTAATCACATTACAGAGTGGTTAGAACTTCGAAAACGCTTGCAAAAAGGTCTCGAGACTCTCTACTGCGAACAAGAAGGTCTCTTCGCCGACAACATCGGCCGACGCGGTTGCACCGGCCCCGAAAAAGTCTTACCACAAGATGGAAATAGCTGGATATTGATGTCACACCATCTGCACGATGAACGAAAGCTCAACGTATCTCAAAACCTGCGAAAACGATGGGGCAAATACGGCGCTCCCGCGCCCGAATTCCCAAACACCATTTCCCCATTCGCCACCTCATTCGAGCTGCTCGGACACTGCGCTGCAGGAAACTTCGACGCAGCAGTCGAACTCATGGAGCTGCAATGGGGATATATGCTTGATGGAGCGGGATTCACTAATAGTACGCTTGTGGAGGGATATCGTGTTGATGGGGATGCGCAATACCCTGCTTATTGGTCTTCGGCGAGAAATTCGCATGCGCATGGTTGGAGTACGGGTCCGACTTCGGTGTTGGTGCAGGAGATTTTGGGGATTAGGTTGGTGGCGCCCCTGGGCAGGGAGTGGAGAATTGAACCCAGGAGGACGAGGTGGTTAAAGTTTGTGAGGGGGGGGTTTGCGACGAGGTTGGGGAGGTTTGAGGTTGTGGTTATGTTGATGAGGGAGCTGGGTGGGGGGAGTGAGATTGAGGTTTTGAGTTTTGGGACACCACTAGGGTCGAAGGGGATTGTGAGTTGGGGCGGGAAGGAGGAGGACTTTATTGGTGGTGGTGAGATTAAGATGTTTAGGTGGATTGACACTGAGAAAATGGGCAAAGAATGGATTACATGGGACGCGGAAATGGAGAGTAGATTTATAATGGATGAGTTATGGGTGAAACCAGAAACCGAAGTAAGAGAGGCAGGTATAGTGGATTGGGAAGCTTTGGAATCGAATTATATTGATGGACCACTGGCAGGGACGAGAGATTTTGGAAATGGTGTATCTATGGATTTTCGTACATATGTGGAGATACTTGAGTTGGAAAGAGCGAAAAGGGGAGATGAGATGTTTTTTGGTTTTGATTTGTGATAACGCTCG
>JWJA01006266.1:0-10280 GCA_000812885.1 Lanzia echinophila
GAGGCTCTCGAGGCTTTGCATTAGCATAGATCTGTGTAGGGTTTGTTGCCTTAGCTGTCAAACATACAGTCGTGACAGGCTTGGCCGAAGCTGCGGCTGCTGGATAAGTTTGGCAAGAGAACGCAGTAGCCGTGTGATGAAAAGGCGAGAGGGGAGTAGCACCAAGTGAGACAAGCGGCATCTAGCCACTAGGATACCGGGAGAGTTAGTGCTTAATTTCCTATTGCACATACAAATCGTTTGAGTGAAAACGAAGGATTTTATGAGAATGAAGAATGTTGGAATGATATTAGGTGAGAGCCAGTGATGGGATTTGAGATTGTGAAGGAAGGGGTAAAATAAAGAGCCGTATCTGCTTACTGTGAGTTCAGAACCTCCGTGGATCATAACTATGATTGGGTATTTTTGGAGCTATGAAATAATGATGCTCTGCTCCAAGACGGGGTACCAGATGTAAAGTACAATATCAACTTGGTAAAATATTTGCTAGATTAGGGATTCAATTCATTTGTATAATTTCTAGCTACAGTGGATGGCGTTGGTATTACCGTGTAGATGGTGATGGATGGGCGAAAACAATACTGTGGTTATCTTCATCAATAAGTGGTCATTCATTTGTTATATTAGAAGGGTTGTTGGCTAAGATGGGTAAATATTGAGGATATACCACAACTTGAAGAGCAGTGAAAATTTAGCCGATGCGGCCGAGCCGCCCGAGCCACAGTACTCCATCAACAGATAGATAGTGAGATGAATAGATATAGAGATACTTCAGATTTTTGCCATCAGGATACACGATGCTCTTTAAGTGCTCGCAGGATTATTAAGAATATTTATATCACATCTTCAGGATTATTCAATGAAATTCACTAAGATTTCGTACGTGTTGAGATTGTTAAAGTTTGTATGCCACCACGGACCTCTCCACCAGAATTCCCTTTCTTAGGTATACTACTCAGTGCTCATGTTCTCCCGTTCGTACTATCGGTCCTATAATCTCCCATTGTATCGTATATTCCTCGGTTCCTACTATCTTTGCTATCCTTCCCCACTCTATGATATAAGAGACTTCGTAACTTCTCCGCACACACCCGTCCATTTATATATCGCAACCGTTTCATAGTTATCCCTATGTGTATTATCTGAGTTGCATGACGGTTTTATCTCGTTTAATGCCAACAAGGCTTAAGATGTATTCATCATCTTCACGTAGCTTGGCTCGCTGTTCGCTGCTGGTCATTTTCCTAGCTATTATTAGCCCAAAGAGCCGGTAAAAAAAAGTAAGAAGCCTACCATAGATACCTCAAGCCCTCCAACGTAAAATCGTTGACCCAGATGTGTTGATATTGGCTTCCCGGGCAAATGTTCAAGTACTTTGCGTTATTGCGATTACGCCCTTCATAGACTCGGGTAGTCTTGGTCGCTGTGCTGGTCCAGCCATGCTCAAAAACCCCCTCCTCTGTCAGGAAATTGAGAGCTGTTTCTTCGCGAGATATCGTAAATGCGCTATGAAGGTTAGGATATCTGGACCTAACTTCGAACGCTTCCCGATAAAAGATTCCATAGATATCGGATCTCCGAGATCTAAGGAAAGCAAGGTTGCGCAGGCTCTTTGAAATCTTAGTTGAAGGATCACTCGGTTTCGATTCGGCCTCAAGTTTAAGGATAATCCGCTTGTCGCTAGCGTAGAGGATGTCGTTCTCGAGGTCAAAATATATCGGATTGCTGTCCAGATAATCCCCTAAAACTTTCGTATACATTTTGCTTGCAACCTCTCTAGCTTCTTGATTGACATGAAGGAGCGAAGGAATCTTATAAGATGCCTTCAATTCCATTGTACGCTGGCCATTTTGAATGATCCACATGTTGGTTTTAGTTTTGATGGTAACAACTTGTGGATGCGGTTTTGCCTCCTCCCAAATCTGTAGTCGAAGCTCCTTTGGTAACTCAGGGAAACGGGGAAATGTGGCATTATCTGGTGTCTCTCGTAGTTCTAACTGTCGATATCGAACTAGAACGTCTTCTCTTGTTCTACCATTAAAGGTTTGAACAGGCTTAGCAAGCTCCGCAATCTCGCGGGTGGGCGCTGTCTCTGAGATTAGCATTGCGATGTATGTTTTTTTTCGTAAAGAATATAAGAGATGCAGTTGATGTTGTAAAGCTTGTCTAGTCGGATGTTGAATGTTCGGTGAAGTTGTTTGAGAGTAGGGATTGAAGAAAAGAAAATATGATATTGCCATTGAGTAGCGGAACTGTATTTATAGACTTCCATAGAACGGCACTCCGTCGAAAAGTAAAGGTCGTAATCAACATTTATTTTGTACAGGATGATTGTAATTCTTCATATTTATACCGCACTTCCTACTGTATAAGAACATTCTGAGTTTCAACTGCCCTATTTATTCACTCCTACCGTACAGGAATGGTACGCGCATTTACGAAGTAGTCATAACCGTGCGCTATACAAGGTTAGCAATAAATATTACTGTACTTTTCTCTATTTAAAGCTACTTCCATGCCCAAGAACTTGGACCAAAATAATTCTTCGCAAATAACCGTTCTCCAACTCCACCTCATAGTTATTCTGAACTTGCTAGATCATTTCTTGGGTCTGCAACTCAAATCTCTACTTCGAATATCTTCTTTACACTATAAGAGACAACCAAAGGATCTTCCCACTACAATAACTTTGTACATCACCTTCGACACATTGCGCATCTCACTCGAATTCGAAACATCACACTCTGACATAGTCACACCCAAACAAAAAAGCTCAGGATGGCTTCTTCTGGACCCGACGAAAATGTCGATTCTGCGACAATTCACTCGCACGTCGATTCCACAGATCTCGCTGTGGTGAGTAAGCGTCAATTTAAAGATCTTCCAACAGAGATCCGATGCCAAATCTGGGATGATGCTGTGTCCAACGGCGTTGTTATAATTCAAAGACTACTCCCCCACGAGCATGACCTTGTTAATAGACTGCGAGTATTCGCAGCTTCGCGACAAGTGCCATTCGCTGCCCTAGTCAATCATGAATCTCTGGAACAGTATCGGAGATACTATCACGTATGCCAGAAGAAATACGTGAAAGATACAAAGTACCGTCTATACCGAAGTTTGCCGGAGATGCTGTACTTTAATCCTTCAAAAGATACGCTATGCTTCGCGAGTTTAGGTATGGCATGTGAGTACGTGGTGTATCACAGATTACACGAATATTCCCCTCAACTTCTCCGTGATCCAGAGGCCCGCAAGGACGATGCTTTTTCTTCTGGATGCACTGCGGCGATTCCATCATCCTTTCATGATGATGATGATGATGCTCGCAAGCTTTTCGGCTTATACATATCCGATATATTGATCTACAATAATGTCCGACATTTCATCTTCACTAGCGGAGGTGAGCTGAATGACCAAATTCGGACCTCCATATTTTATGAGGAATATCATAAGTGGACACAGTTCTTCGTCGCCAACCAAATAGCAACGGGAAAGTTTGAGGAATTCCGAGCGCCTACTATCAGCTTTCTCCCATTGGAGAAATTCAACCTTACGATGGTATGAATAGCCCCGCAATCCGCAATGGTCTTGTTGCAGTATAACTAATCGGTCGCAGGGATTGGCACTTTCTCCAGAGAATATTTCCTGGCGTTTTCCGTTGGAATGACCATGTCGAACAGTAGATACCTCATGCTGTTGATGTGACGACCGACAGGGTGAAATCACTGAGGTTGGAGGCTCTCGAGGCTTTGCATTTTGGGTTTTCTTTTCTTTTACATCGTACTGGAGTGGGACTGATGGACGGGCCACGCTCTCAAATATTTCTTTGAATACTATTTCCTTCGATATGTAATACCCAATATTATGAATTAGATGACCAGCGGAGATGGTGGGGTGTCGTCGGATTGCTGGTTGAGATCTTGAAAATTTGGAGGGCTTGCAGAGCGTAGTAGATGAAGGTCTCAATATAACATGAGTGTTTCGTTTCATGGTTAGGGACCATTATTAATCTCAAGATTTGTAACCCAATCACTGTTTCTAAATGTCTAATACTATATTTGGTGTGCTGTGATCTACTTGTATACCATGTATGCCATCTGTAAAATAGGTCATACAGCCCACACTGACGCGTCATGCTTGGTATACACTTATAGTTTTTGGAGAACTCAATGGGATGTATTCTGAAGAGCCTAGCTGCTTTTTCTGCTTCAGATAGTGAATTAGCATAACTTGAGTTGCTGTATAAAGTTACTGTACTTATTTCTAGATATACATTCAAACCGATATGACCACCGGTCGCTGCCAATAAACTAGCCACTACAAGAGAACTATGGGAGCTGTTGGAGGTAATAGTAGCTGTACTAGTTACCGTAATAGGGTTGCACAGACCACAGTATCGGGAACTATAAATATTTGAGGATATATTAATCCTTTACTACTACATCACATATGTACACGCTTTTACTTTACTTCGTACAATATTTCACATTATCACACTGAATCCCTTCTACGCCCATTTTCCTCATATTGGTCATAATCTCCAACAGGAGCGATCAAGTGAATTTGGTATATCATCATCAATCATATGACTAACTAGAACTAGAATTATTCAATGGTTCTAGTGGTCTTCAGCTCTCACTTCCAAGAACTTCCAAAAACATCAATTGTCAACTTCTAACGGAAATACTTTGAAACGGGTAATATATCTGCAATATCAAACAATAGCCCCTGGGAGTTTGAAGTATCTGGCTTCAGCTAATATCTGTAACATAGAACCGACCAGGAACACTCCGGTAAATCGACTTCTCATAAAAACTCATACTCAATACATCAACTCTTGCACGCAAACAAAATTACAACAATCGACTTGACTCGAAATGCCGGCTTCCAATCAGACGGAAATCGACTTCGTCGAGCAAAATTCATCCCATATTGAAGGATCCAGTGCAACCACTTCCAATGACAAACAAGCCATCGAGCATAAGACTACCCCGAAGCAATTCAAAGACCTGCCAACAGAAATTCGTCTGGAAATCTGGAAATATGCCGCGAAAGACGAAGAAACAGGTGTTATTGTCATCAACACTGAATGTAGAAATCCAATCACCATTCAACCTGGAAGTCCGGAATATAGAAAGCCCACAGCCCGCCGTAAGACTCCGACGGTTCTACATATTAACCACGAGTCTCGCATCGAAGGCCTAAAAGTCTATACGCTTTCTTTTGCAGAGGCTTTTGATAATCCGGTCTACTTCAATATGGAAAAGGATATTTTGTGCTTCGCGATGACAGATGGCACGATGGCATGCAAATTCGCAAAGTGTACAGGGGGCACAAGCTGCGGTCACCTGTATTTCTCGAAAACTGTGATGTTCATAGTAATAATGCACTCCATCCATATGGACATGATAGTTGGATATCAATGTCTCGAGACACTCAATACAGTATGTCATTTGCATGCAAATGAGTACTACCTCCTCTCCATGAACGAAGCCGATACCCAACAAGAGCATAAGTATATTTGGCGTCAAAATGGTCGCAACTATTCTTGCCCCTCCATGCCACATATTTCTTACTTAAACCCTGATGAGTTTTATTCTACTATGGTAGGAATGCTTCAAAACCTGAAGTTTGCTTCAATCAAGCTAACGAAGTATAGGGAGTGCCAATGCCTAAGTATGTTGCCATCCGATCAGGGCGTAATTCGTATACTAGAGAAAGATAAAGCTTTTTACTCCATCATAGGTGTCTTGTCAAACGGGACTTTCTTTTCTAGGGTGGATTGAAAAGAGTTGCTTGTTTTCAGCCTTTAAAGGGTCGTGGGGGTAAAAAGCTGCGGATCTATATTCAAAGACTTGCCGTCTTTGGCGATATTTCATGATCCGGAGGCACTCGAAACTGGCTGGAGACTGGGCAGGAGAGGAATGGGAGAGAGGTAGATTGTTTTGATTGTTTTTTCGCCCGCAGGAGATACAGGGCAGTCTAACGCTACTTACACGGAAATACTTTATCACCAATATCTGACTTTGTGACAATGTGAGCATTTAAGCACTATCGTAGCTTCACCCGTACATGGATAGGTCCTAAAATGACATTGTCTAACCGGGCTAATATTACTCCTATAGCTGCTGGTGAAACTGTAATACCTGATGTGCTATTTGCGAAAATATGCTTCCAAATTAGTTACCTGCAGTTCACCGATTTCATGTGTTTGAACTATGACTTGTCCACCTTCAGTTGGCAAACAGTCTAGGCGTGCCTTTTACTACCGTATCTATTTCCGAAGTATCACATTTTTTAACCATTATACCCGTTCTTCGCGAGTATTAATGCATATGACATACCTAGGTAAGATGAAGGTGCACACTTTATGGCTAAATTTCTAATGTATGGGGACGGGACTTAAACGGATCACATAGATAAAGTTAAACATAATGCACAATTATCATATATGGAGGCTTTAGTCATCCAAACTTGGCACATGTCTGCCGTAGGGATGAAGCATACGAGGTACGGCGTAACATAATGGTACTGCCAATCACTCTCATGTTTTGAAAAATAGAGTCCATACCATACTCGTAAGCGGCACCAGAGTTCATCGCGAGTTCACCGCGAGTTCACCGCAAGTTGTACGTGAGCCTAGATCTGCTGTATACAGGCAATACTGTTCTATATAATAGCTCCTCTATCCCCCTTTCTATTGAACTTCTTCCAAAAATATTCAACAACCTCTTACAAAAATCAAACGTGAGAAGCATCAATCCAGTATCCGAACTACACACAAGGAACAGCTCTTAGTAAGTTTCCGATATTTTATGATCTCATCTATCTTGTCTTGTCGTTGAAGAAACAAATGCTGAGCTCGGATCCAATAGTCAAGAAATACCTCAACTATTTACCAAGCACTAGCGCAAATAGTCACGACTGAAGCACTAAGCAGCTATCATGTCATCAATCAAACCTACTTGCGACGGAGTCTTCGAAGGAGCTCCATCCCAGTCACCAATCTCAACCGACGTCACCATGCTCGATGGAGCCGAGGCGGTCAAGCCCACTGGGTTTCGATTTGAAGATCTTCCCACCGAGCTTCGGTTAGAAATCTGGAAGCTTGCAACACCGCCTGTCGTGATTGGCATCGGAGTGGCTAAAGATCCCTATCGGATACTTTCCCATTCACTCTATGACCCACTTGCACAGCCAAATCGAAAAACACCTCCCGCCCTGCATACAAACCACGAGTCTCGAGAGGAGGCATTGAAAGACTACTCTTTATGTTTCGGAAAGCTCTTCTGTCGACCAATTTGGTTTGCTCCCAAGAAGGACACGTTATACTTCTCAAACTGCCATGAAGCGAATTGTTTCGCCAACTGGCAAATTATGAAGCAAGATCCTACATGTCGAGGACTTAGCATCGCAATCAAGCCGAAGACTTTCACTCCTGATACGGCACGTGACTTCTATGGGTTCTGGACTGAACTTATCCCTACCCTTGAAATGTGTGCGGCTGTTGGTAATATTGGCAAGTTTACTCTAGTCAACTTCCGTTATTATCCAAATAGGGAGACAAAGCTTCTACAAGAACAGCTACATAAGATTTGGGAAGATGCCCGAACGAACGCCAGACCTGCTGGATCCTCGGCCGTTAACGTGATGCTGAATGGAACTGAGCGTCGTACGATGGAATTTGATGAAACCAGGGTCTTGAAAGACGCTATACTTAATGGGAAAACGCCTATCGTCTCATTTATCGAGCCCGACGAGTTCAAGGTATGATCATCCTATAATTCTGAGATTGACGCGGATAAAAGTGCTGACTAAACATAGGAATTGATCACCACTGTGCAATGGAGTCGATAAAATTGTGGCAACGGACAAAGAAGCAAGGAATAAGGGTTTATAGATATTTGGGGGCTTATAATAAGATGAGCGATGGCGGGCAGCATTTGATTTGAATTTATTTGAGTAGGGGGCTTCTCTGGAGAGCACACAATGGTGAATTTAGGGCATACCACCTAGGAGAGTTGGTTACGGCGGGCGGTTAGAAAGTCTAAATTCTGAACCCCGCAATTGGATGCCAAAACAGAAACACAGAAGAATTGCAATTCGTTTTCTAGCATAGAAAGAAGAGTAGTTGATGTATGGCAATTCATAATATACTACACTACAAGTTTTGCCCATGCCGTGCTTTTGTGACATAATTGTTTTGTAACCTCTCCTGTGCTGGTGATAGCAGGTTCTTCCACAAATCCACATCTATTCAGTTCGTCTCCCATGCTTAATAAGCTACTATTTCGTCCATCTCAAGCCATAGTCTATAATTATAATTCACCAAATTTTATATTCAATATGTTTCCATGGCCAGACCTTTACGCCACTTTGGCACCACCAGTATTGAACATATACTGTACCATATACTGGAACCCGAATTTCCTTTTCTCAAACACAAAATACCTGGAAACACACCCACAAAGTCACAATCTCTTTCCTTTCGAAGGGAACTAAAAAGTCAATATCGAAATCTCACCCAAGTCTGCTTTGCGCCACGTCGAGTCGGCGATCCTACTATACCGCTTTTAAGGCAGCTCATACTATCTCCTGTCGGAGGTAATAATAGCTGTATTAGCTACCGTACTAATCGGCGACTATAACTATTTGAGGATATATTGATCCTTCACCATTACATCTCAATCCATACTTGCACATACTTTACTTACATACATTCAATATCACATATTACACTAAACCTTTCTACGCCTATCTTCCTCATATTCATCATAATCTCCAACATATTCTCACAGCTCCCTGACCAAAAGCTATCGACTCCGTCAGCACGCAAGAAGGTCTTTCAATACCAATTTACACGATGTGGAACATTGAGAATATGAGCATTCACATCGGCGCATTTGTCGAGATCTTACCAGAAAACACTTCCACCGACACCTCCCTAGAACTTTCCGGCGACGCCACAGATCAAGCTCCGCCATTTACCACTTTTCATCCTTTTCCGAGACTTCCCAAGGAGTTGCGCGAAGATATCTGGGGACATGCGAAGACACCACGCACAGTTTTACTTATAATGGACTGTAAAATGGAGCCAGTTCCCGACCCAGACAACCTACCTGAAGACTGCCAAAAACGTGAACTACTTGCCTATTGGCAGGTCCCTTCTATCTTGCACGCAAATCGAGAGGCTCGCTCTATTGGCCTTAAACGTTACAATCTACTTTTTGGCAACATGCTATACGGCAATCCTATTTACATCGATGAATATATCGACACTTTATGCTTCCGTAGCTTTCTGGACATGGGCAGGCTTTTCACGGAATTGGCTCGAGCAAAAGAAGAACATCTATTTCACATCTCCATCGGAAGAATTTCTAGACTTTGTACTCAGAAGTCTGAGAGCCATGAAGAAGAAGGTCTTTTCGACGGTTTAATTCACACCCTTGGAAGGTTGCGTAGCTTGACCCTAATGACACCTGAATTGCCTCAGACCGCGGAAATACGTGGGGATTTTCTTCCAGTTGTATCGTCCCAATACGATCCATCAGTTTCTGGCCAGCTTCCATCCGACAGCTTAACGCCAGCTCAACTAGAGGCCGCACAAACTATGATTAATGATAGAACCGAGTTGAAATGGCATGATTTCTGGCAGACCATGGTATGTATAGTATAGTCTACTTACCATATTGAATTTACTGACCGAGACTTAGGGGTTTACAGAAAGTCAATTTGCCAAAATTAACTATCCTTATCTTGAGTATGCAGCATTGGGTTCCCTGGAGAATGACGATTAATAAATTTAGACCTCGTGTTGTGAGGCAGTACATATGAATTCGTGGCTAAATGAGCTTTATCAGTAATTGTCTTTGGAGGTTTCATCAGGCCTGGGAATATTCAGGATGTAATCTATTGGTCATATGGGAAGATTAGGTTGAGATGTTGCGACATGATAATCGTTTTCGATATCTCAAGCAATCTAAATTGCAATTTGATTCCGGCTAGGCTGAACATAGATTCTCGAAGGGAGGTATCAGGGGAATATGGAGGAAGAAGTTGACAAAGTGTTAGCATTGCACAATTTCACGAGCGCTTTTTTCAAACAAAAGAAAGGTTACCACAATGAATGAACATTAGCATGAACCCCAAACATTATCACAACCCAGGCACAAAGCCCTCAACTCTGACATCCCAGTCTTCAGGAAAATGTGCTCCTTCTGCCCCATCCCAGCCTCCCGCCATCATAGCCATAACCAACAAGAAGGACGCCGATCCCG
>JWJA01006268.1:0-13562 GCA_000812885.1 Lanzia echinophila
GTTCAGGTATTCATGGCTTTGAGTCCGTCTCACCAATGACCGTGCATCATCTCTCTCGTATCACTGTCCGAGGCAGCTTCGTCATGTTGGAGGAGTCGACAGGTCGCTTGGGTTTGGAGTCAGCGTCATCTACTTCGTTGAGCTTCTTGCGTTTCTCGCACTGTTTCTTGCCTTGATACTCAATAGAAGAGGGTTGGACATATGTTCTCTTGGGTATTCCCTTTCTTCTTCTGTTTGCTGCAGCTGGAGCGATTTAGGGAAGTGGAGGTACCCGTTAGATCCTGCGGTATAACAATAAGTGAAATGCATCTGCCTCATACAATCAAGATATGCTAAGATATTTATCGTAGAAGAAAGGAAATTGGAGTTGTATTTCAATTGTACTGAGGTTATTGATGGATTTTGAGAGAAGAAAGAAGATGAGAAAAGAAAATCATGAGCTTCCTTTAAATTCTAGAATACGCTAGTTTACTAGGTACTTTCCTCTCAGTAGTCCACCTGGGTGGTACCTTCCAAAAATGTACGTACGACTTTAGGATTTATAATTCATTACTCAGCACGCTCCCAAATTTTATGTCTCAATGTTCAACCTCAATCCAGCTATTATTGTTAACATAATTATTGGGTGAGATTTGTACATCCAAATTCTGAAATTGAATACTTTCTTATTTGGATATTTGATTTATTGAAACGAGTTGGGATTTGATCTGGATTTATTAAATGAGAAGCTCACCACCATGCCATGGGACGGATCGTGAGTTTATCGAAAATAGGCGGTGAATCGCCCTTTGCCGACATTGACTGAATGTTTTTGGGAAGGTAGTGCTGTCACTATCATATCCCGTTATTTCCATTATATCCTTATACTATACTTTTGCATTTACATACCGTCATTGCTACATCAATACCTAATTCAATCACACTGTTGTCATCGTTAAAACACCCATCCTCATTATCACTTACAATAAATATCGATTATACGCAAGACTTTCACTACATATAATTTAACTTCCATCTCATAATCCCAGCTACAAGTGACATATCTACAAACCTATACTACAGCGCAAAAGTACAAGCACCCCAGACCAAGGAAAAAGAGCTCGGCCTTGCAATGTCCCTACGACTTGTCTTTGTCATGTTTGTTTCTAGAAACTTCAGCGGGGAGGAGTTTTTTATACCTTCCATGCGGGGGATCAGGGGCTGTAAATGGGCTGTAGAATGGATACTATCAAGTACATGGATGTGAATGTCAGACACCTAGTAGTTGCCTCCCGGGAATACGTAATCGTAGATGCGTAGTGAATGATACCCCTCTTCAATTCCATTTGATAAGTGAAGTGAAGCAAAGATGGATCAAACCAAAGCAAGAAATCCCATAACAAAAAGGGTATAAAAACAACCTTTCTACGGTCCAGAAAGCGAGGTGTAAGCAATACAAATATTTTTGTTTGTGGCATATGGGGGAAATGAATCAGAAGTCAGGGTTAAGTTGAAGGGGATTCCACGTTGCTTTAAGTTATGTTGGGTTTGGAGGTTCTAGGGGTTTTTAGTTTCTTAATTGAATCATGCTATCACTGTTATATTCTTCCACACCAAAAGCAATACTTCGCCATCACCTTTACTTACACTTACATTCACCTCACTTCACTCAATTACTGCTGTCATCACCATTCATCACCGACTAGTAAATACCCCACTATACAGGACCTCTTAATACATGTAAATGGTATAACGAAAAAGGGATCTCCATATCTAGGGTCTTCGATTTGTGCACATCCAAGAAACAAAAACCTTATGAGTTTGCGAGTGAGTTATGCTTACTGGCAATATAACACCGAGGGATTTGTGAAATGTTGGCTTTTATATCTTTGATAGTAGCGGTGACGAGGGGCTGCACTGCGTGTGTCTAGCGATTTGTGTATATGTGAGGGTTGGCAAGGGGGTGGGGAAGAGAATGAATATCGATCAGCTTCGATGTTCTTCCGGCAGCCTCGTTTTGAACCAACCAATAGAAACAAAAGTTGGGTCATCATTCGTACGAAAAAGTATATAAGAAGCCTTCCTACGATCCAGGAGGTAGCAATCGCAAATTGTATACAAACATACATACCGAAACAAGGTGGTAGGAGTCGTGTGCTGCTATGAGTATGATTTCTATACTCTTTCTTGAGTTGTGCGTGTTTTCGTCGGGTATTATTTAGATGCATAATCCATTGGAGATTATCGTTACTAAAGATTGTTTTACTCTTATTGACATCCTTGAATATTCATATATGTATTCCCTCCCTTTCTCTGAGAGTTGCTGGTGATGGGATGGATGAATACTATGAGTACAATGAGAATATCCATACCCAGAACTGAAAGTCGATAGGAGAAACTCAACACACATGTAAAGGTATGTAAGTATTGCAATTTTGTCCAGTAATCGCTTCCAAAAGACCTTGTTCTATACCTTTATACCTTTGATAATGGGTCAGGTGAAGATTTGTGGTAGGAGTGCGGGAAGGTAGTAGAGAGTAAAGATAATAGTGGAACTTAAAGAT
Source organism: Lanzia echinophila (assembly GCA_000812885.1). NCBI lineage: Eukaryota > Fungi > Ascomycota > Leotiomycetes > Helotiales > Rutstroemiaceae > Lanzia > Lanzia echinophila. Next base: position 2,544 of record JWJA01006268.1, read on the forward strand.
ATGCATCAGGATGAGTAGTGAATAATAATGTGACATTCCACCTACAAGTCACGATTAGACTGACGATCCATCATGAGCAGGTATAAAATTCCCCAATCCCCAATTTAAAAAATAGTGACCAATTAATCATCTCTAGATAATCCCCTTCAGGAGAGGTTATCGTCATGTAGATGCTTAGTTCGGAACATTAAGGTAAGTTAAATTGATGTTTGTCATGGGGGATTGTGGTCGATGTTTACTCGCCAGAGAATACTAAACGCTAAAAGAACAAGCCGTTGTTATCATTTCTAGTTATTCTTACTATTGTCGTTATTCTGTGAGACGTCCGTATTAATAGGTCTCCCCGTCATTCTCTCTATAATTCAACAGCAACAACTACGATCTATAACCCCAGCCAAGCACAGGAATAACCTATAGCACCACGGCCTTAAAAGGCAGCAAAGTCAAAGAAACATCCCCAACCCGTATCTTCGGCTGAAAGGCCAGACGCAGCCCTTCTTATCCAGCAATCTTTGTAGTAGTGTGGACTTTTATACTTCTGATATTGCGTGGCTTCGCCAGGTTAGTGGGGTAGGAATCCATCTGTTTGTAGACGGAGTGTGGATATTGATTGGAGGGGATTGCGTCGAAGCTTGACTGGCCATGTATGAGTGAATGCAGATGTAGATGAGGTTGAGCGAGTAAATACTAATTACCCCAATCATGACTTTTACTATAAATATAAGCGAGTAGAATCTATCCATTTAGAAAGTAAACCCAATTAACAATCACATCAACAATGCTAATGGGATACACTCGATCAATAAACAGGAGCATTTTGGGGGTCTCTAATAGTAGGGGAGGTTGGAGTAACCTGCCACCAAAATATGTCCTGCCTTTAGTAATATTCTAGATTAACCATCCCAATAGTAAAACATTTATGCTTGCCATGAAGAATACAGGATTATATGGAGTGCGCAGTTATTCATCTAATCATTACTAAATCTGGGTATGTACTCCCTTCCGTTGTTACTTTTGAAATAATCATATAGTTTCACCTATTTCCTAGAAATAACAATAATTGTCCCAGAACTTCAAATCATACACAGCCTTTCGAAGCAATTAACTTCAAATTCCCACTCCACTCAAGCTACTAGATCTAAAGCCATGAGCCCGAGTATTCAAATATATCCCATCTAGTGACAATTCCCATAAACTATGTTTTCTTTGCTGGCTTTGGCAGAAAGCATGCTCAAGAAAGTCGGCTCCAGCAGACTATTTTATAGTTTTTCTTTTTGGGCGAATGGGGATAATGAGAACGATTGGTGAATTAGAAATATTTAAAATCCTTAATCTATATCAACTTGGATCGAGGGTGAAGTAACGAATCCCAACCACACATAACTATAATTTATATAAAACCCCCCTCCCGTGATTCCAAGAATAGCTGCAAGCAGACATAAATGATCTCAGAGAGAAGATAAGTGTCGCCGTATTGCTGAATGCTAGTATAGCCGTATAGCGCTTTTGATCACTTAGACATATCTCACAGGTTGGGTTTTTGGGTAGGAAGCAGCTTTTATTAATTTCAGTGGAACTTTTACTACTGTTATTATAGTTATGTCTTCATTATCATTATTCTCAGAAATACTCGTCTCTACTTTATCATTGATCCCAACCGTATGCTATGGTAGATTGGATAATAGGATTCAGACGATATAGTTCGAGCTGATAATTTCATCCACCTAACTAATATTAACCCTTATCGCGTCTGTTTCTGTATATTTAAGCGTTATTTATCCGTTGAAGTCTATTCTAGTAACCCTTTTTGTATCTTTGGATGTCGAATTGTACTTTGGAGAAAGGAAGAGGATGGCAAGTGAATATCACTTAGATTTGTCAATCAGAACCTCTCAAGTCAAGTTACTTAAATAAGCGACACTAAAAGCGAGAGGAAAAAGTATAAAAAGGCAATTATTGTGAATCGTAGAGAAGTAAAATCGTGTAAAAGAACATATTACATGCCAATTGAAGGAGCTGGGATGGTCGGAGCTTTTAGTTATATTTTTAATAATAGATGTTCTGACTAAATCTTCCAAGTTCCAGTCTGGTGTTCAACGAGATACAAATATACTAAGTGGTACAGAGGTTAATGCTGCTGGTGTTATTTTTGTCGTTGTTTTTAATCCATCTCTTTACTTCGTTAATGACAGCGAAAGTTATGAAACCCAAAGGGTGATGTTATTCATAATTTAGTATGGAAACTTGATGATATGAACTTCTAATCTAGATTAGGTGGGACTTTAACATACATGTATATTCTATGAAGTTGATTCTATGAGCCATGTCCTCTGTTACCGTACTAAATAAAATCGAGTATGCTAACGCAGCTTAGGTTTGCTATACTTCTTTTTATACCTAGTATCATATGGTATGGTATAGATTAGTCACTTGCACATGATTCCTGGCTCTAATCAAGCACGCCACAAGCTAGTAGATAACCTTGAAACAGAAGTGAATGATTATCTCCATTACTTTTCTCTTTACCTTTCTAGTTCAAAATCTACTAAAATAAAAAAGTATTTAAACATGGATGGGAGGAAGATTTCTAGAGTATACTGAACAGTAGTATTGCATTTAGATTTAGACACTAAGGATCGTCTGGTTTCGAGAGTTCTAATATGGTCTAGAGAATCTTCGATAACTATAGTAGCTGGAGCGGGGATCATATCTACGTTAATTGCCAACTATATCTTATTCTTGTTATCATTTTGGAGAAGCGCTCACGTAACTACACCGTAACCCTTCCAGGTGTAATTGACAGCAATGACTGCAAGATCTCGCTGTAAACCGCAATATAGCCATGAAGATGAACTCATAATCCAGACTAAAGTGTGTCATTGGGATTCCTGAGCCCAACCGACATTCAGTAATAACTACAAACACACTCCAATTAATTCTTCTGGTGGCAATGAATATGTTTTTCCGTGTGAAGAGAAATGCTCAGTGAGATAAATTCTTTTATATGTAGTACTTGATCCACTCTCTTCTCCCACCTCCTTTCCCTGCATATTCAATATTGTATGCCCCTCATTCCTTGCTGACTACCGAGTTCCACTATCTAAATCCAAGAACAAGTGAATATCTATCTTGCTTTCCTTATGGGTTCATTTTTTCTGCACATGGAGGGGTTTTAAATTTCACAAGATATACTAAACAATCCCTATTACAGAAATAATGAAGGGATATGTGAAAATAGTTGAGGTGTTAGTATCTTTCTTGGGGGATTCTAAATTTAATGAATTAGCTCAGAGTAGAAAGATGATTGGGAGGAGTTATGGTCTAGCGTGCTTTTAGGGTTATATGGCAATGTATTTGGGTATTGGTTTAGGTTGTGGATTATATTTAAGTACTTTATGAACAGTTCTATTAGTAATCAGTCTCAGTATATAAATACCCCGACTGTTCCATTATCGCACTCTCCATTGAGTCTCCTATATGTGCTCAAGAAGAGCTCACGCCATGACATAACTTACCACATATATCCGAGGTGGAATGGTCGACTTGTCCAGGGTTTATAACACGGGTGACTTCATTGGGATTCTCGCCTTTAACATGAAAGTTCTTCCTTATTGTTGTCACATCTCCATTATGACCTTGTCATCACTTTACTAATCCCTATAATGGACTGGCTTGTTGTTGAATTCATGGGATCTTATGCGATCACAGTTTCATATGATGAGTACGAGTATTCCCACCCAGTTCTTCCGCCATTCATTCCCCCTAAACTGTATAATCCTTGAAGAAGGTAATCTAGCTGTCCACGTGGCACTTTTCTACGGACCTAAGACACAATTTTTACTGCTGATCATGGAGATTGGTTTTGTAAAGATGGAGTTACGTCTCCTTATATAGACTTTGAGGGGTGGTTCTATGTCACGGTACTCCTTGTCTTTTTTCAGACGTCTGGGTTTTCAGTTTACGCTGTACGTTATTCGCTGGTAATTCAATACAAGTTGAAAGTCCGAAAAGAGCTTCCTCAAAATGCAAATATCTGTATTCAATACATGAATAATTGAGTTCACTAACACGCTATCCCAGCTACCAAGCCTGTCCCCTGCCCGCATTTCAAGTTAGTGAACCACCATTCACAGTTAGCGTAGACGCCGACTTTGGGTATAAGAAGTGTTGATTTTCTTACCTATCAACTTCAGACCACAGAGGAAAAATGTGTGGCTTGTTTTCAGCCTCGGGTATAGCCGGAGTCCAGTTCCACCAGAAGTTGACCTAGCGAGCGCTCTTATCGAAGGCAATTTAAGTAAATATTTTACAATCAGAACCAAACCCCTTCTCGCCGTCATTGTACTCTAATAGTAACCAGGCCATCTCTTTACTATTTCCCCAAAGATTCTTTACTTGCTGCTGAAACTCCACTTTGCTTATTCGGTCACTTCTTCGTTTATTATACATACTTGAAACCTCCCGACGAGAAATAACGCCGCGCAGGCTGATCTCTTCTCGACGTGACCGTGCTGCTGCTTGACTTTACTTAGTACTGCCTGCCATAAGAGCGAGTACATAGTTTCTTATATAGACTTTACGTCCTTGGTGACAAGAGATTCGAGTTTCAAATTTTAGTTGTTTTGGATTCACTAGCCATTAGCTATAAGTTCGTCCGTTGATTTGTAGCAGGTCAGTAGTTTGGTGTCCGAGTTTGTGAGCACATTTCGATTCACTAACTACATCATCTGCCTCTCACACAATTCGCCACTCATCTACTATTGTATCACGTAGACTACTAGTTTGAGGATAGCAGTATCTCTATAAAAGCTCACTTGTGTAGGGAGTGTTGAAAAGCAAATCTTTGCATGATTACGCAGCAACACGCCATGGCTGTTACTAGAATAACTTTTCCTTCCAAGCGTTAAAACATATTGACCCAGCTAGAACTCCTAGTGGAGACTCGCGAGGATGTTCTATCATGGTTGTCGTATTGAACTTATTACATTATTATCACGTCCTGTCGCTGTGGGAGCAGCTCTGATCGTTATTAATTAAAATTAGTAATCACTATTACATTAAACGATGTGGTTATTTTTTGTCTGCTTCGCAGCATTTCTGTGCACTGTATTGAGTTCCAATTAGAGAGTGAGATTTATATAACTCGGATATCTTTTCAACAAAATGATAAAAATACGATGTTATATAGCTTCTGTTGGAAGGCATTGAGAATCTGAGTATGAGTGCGACGCGATTTCTATTTAAGATAGCTACCCTCTCGGTTATATAGTCAAAAGAGAATAGTATTGATGAACCTGAACGTAGTTATAGACAGCTTGATTAAGACCCCATTGTCGCATGGACTAGTACCACGCGTCTTTATGATATTCCCAATCCGTTATCAGTGGGTACGACCCCTATTCTACCTTCATATCATAGAACGGATATGCATAATTAAAATCGCCCTGCTTCCAAGGCGGAGGAGAACTCTGTACCTCTGAACGAGCATCTCTCCCAATACAACCACTGTGCTATGCCAGTTCGCCATTTGGGCTGCACATATACCGAACGCTTCCTGTGGCTCAATCCCTTCACTCGCCATTTCCTCAAAAACCTCCTGCATACACGAATGATGTACCGTGGGCGTGCCACTGGGCTGGAGAAACCTTCTTTCACTATTTACGATACTATTATGTCGTTTGAAATTGGGGAGATATTCTTCCACTATCCGGACGATGAATGCCTTATCTGATCTCCAACAAATGGGCGTGGACAGCCTAATCACTCGAGCTCCCTGAGGAACTCTAGCACCAGGAGTGTGTAATGCTTAACATCGATATCTGGGTCTATGAATGCATGTTCAATCCGCGCGCGTTTGTTCGAAGAATTGTGCACTTGACATCAAAGTTCGTGAGTCGAGCGGCATGAAGTGATTCAACACGCGTGTTCAGTAACCTAACAGATACTTCTGGGAAATATAAGTAGGATGTGAGTTATGGTATACACTGTGGGTCAAGCACAGAGTGCCGATCCTGCCGAGCGTCTGACTACGATAAGGTGCCCGTGAAGTGTAAGAATATGGAAGTTGCGAAGTATAAGACGCAGAGCAGGTGAGGGGTCGATTGATAGATCCTAGGGTGTATGGTTTTGCATGTGAGCCTCGGTCGTGTGTCATCGAGAGGCAATATGGAAGTGTAACTGCAAGGAACAGAAGCGAGTGTAGGATTTAGTAGTGCGCCGGCTCATAGTCGCATGACCAAATTAGAAATACATCTTTAGAAATCGTGTGGCACGCAAGCATTAGCGACCGGGTCGTGTAACGCCTGCTCAGCCACCCCCTCATTTCGCGTAGAGAAAAAGACTTTCTACCCGAATAACGAGCCTGTCATAACAGAATCAATTTTGACCTAGCTATGAAAATGTGCATTTTTATGTAAAAAGCGGTGTAAAAATGTACCAATAATGCAGTCAGCCCTACCACCACTCGCTATCTTTATCCCCGGTATTAAAATTCATTGTTTCCGCGAATCATCGATATTGAACGGAATTTAGGATGCTTATTTCCGCGGCTGAGAACCAACAACGTGTGTTTCCCCAGTAGAATAGTAAATACCAGGTCTAGTGTACGTGAAAACTACCACTTTTCTCTTGACAAGTCCTTGTATAAGAAGACACTGCTACATAAACAAATAACGACTACCCATCTCCAACAGACCTTTCCGCTGCAAAGAATCTTATCAAAGCCTTCATAAGATGTCGTCTATGAATCCAGAAACCGACCTCCTCCTCATCACCTGCGCCTCCGGCAAACAAGCCTCCCACCTCCTCCCCTTGATCTATGGAAAATGGAAACGACTCCGTCTAGTTGTGAACACCCCAGCCTCCCGCATCCGTCTGGAAAAACAATATCCCTCTACAGAAGTACTTTTGGCCGACCTTTCCAACCCCATAGACTGCCAACGCATCATGGCCGACGTCACCACCGTATTTCATATCGGCCCCTCCTTCCACCAACACGAGACCACCATCGGGTATTTCATGATCGACGCTGCTATTTCCCAAGGCCCCACTTTCAAGCATTTCATCTACTCCTCCGTATTGGATTCACAATTGCGGAAACTCATGAATCATGATTGTAAGCGCTATGTTGAGGAGTACCTCATTGAGTCCGGCTTGAATTATACGATTTTGCAGCCTACGCATTTCATGGATACGTTTCCACTCGCGCAACTGCTTCACAAGGATCAACCCGTCTTCACGGCGAATTGGAATCCTGATGTGAAATTTTCGTTTCTGGCATTGACGGATTTGGCGGAGGTGGTGGAGAAAGTGCTGTTGGAGAGGGAGAAGCATTATTTCGCACAGTATCCGCTTTCCTCGACGGGTGCTTTGTCGTATAGAGAGGTTGTTGGAATTGTAGGTGAGGAGATAGGCAAGGATATTAGTATTGAGACGCGTGGGATCGAGGAGGGGAGTAAAGCGCTTATGACGATGCTTTATGGTAGTGCGGAGGGTGTGTCGCCTCAGGTAAGGGATGCTGCTCATCGGCTGCTTTTGTATTACAATCATCATGGTCTGAAGGGGAATCCGAATGTGCTTGAGTGGCTTCTTCGGAGAAAACCGACAACACATCAGCAATGGGTACGTGGTCAGCTACAGGAGGCTTTTCCGCAGCAGAAGTAAATTTTACTCATATCCATCTCGTCCTACAGTTAACTTTTCTGGATGTGGTTTTGGGATCTATCGGTCTTTTACGTAACCCGAGTTCCATGTAATATTGATTTTTGATGATGCCAAGGGTATTCTGTCATTGGATGTGTAATATTGATGGATTCAGTCGTAACTATGAATTCATAAATTGGGATTTGGAACACTCGCAGACCTTTCAGTACCATTCTCAAAGTCCAGTGCATTTCTCATACCCAGACCTAGTCAACTGCTCTCGTCCAATAACTTACAATCATTTGCACCATTTGCAGGCTCCCCAATTTTCTTTGACCATTACGTGCTCTAATGTAGAAGGCCGTTTTGTACGGTTCACTCTCCAGGCCCAACAACCTACTTCAATAAATTCCAATGATGGCGATTGAAAGGCTATTTCCTCGGCGCAAGATCTTGCTCGGATATCGTCCCCTTCAGCATGCATATCTGGGGGTACGAAAGGTCCACCTAGGCACAGGGTAGTTAAGCTTCGCGCCAGCTGAATCCCTTTTAGCGTTTTTAGTGGCGTCTAGAATGACATTTTCCAACATCAGTACAATAGTGTGAATTGGATGGTGAAAACTAACCTCAAATATGTCGCTAAGGTTACTAAATGTAACCTTTAAAGTCTTTAAACTCTTGGCGCAACTTATGTCGTAATATTCGCCTGCTAGCCGGTCCACATAGCTTCCGAAAATTTGAAATGAGGACAATAAGTCGCCCTCCAGCAAGTGATTGACTATGCAAATCGGACTAGGCCCATCAAATCCTATTATTTCCAATTCTGCCTTACTCTCCTTGGACCAGTCTGCATCGGATTTCAGCCAGTCAACTACACCATAATTCAACATGGGAAGCGATAGTTGACGAAGAACAGGTAAGTCTTTTCTACTAAAAAACCGAACTGTATTAAGTTGGCTTTGCTTACGCAGGTAGCTAGTCCCATCCGCTGATCGTAGGCCTATTGGACAGTTAAAGAAAACCAAGGTCTCCAAATAATCAGGTGCGATTAATGACCGCAAATGATATTTCTCAACGTGGTCGAGCATCAAACCATGTCCGAGATGCAGGTATATCAATTGTAGTGGAGCTGCCCCTGTTGCGGCATACTTTTGGCATAAATCTTTCAAGAACCCAGATTCCCCGGGAAAAGTCAATACTAGAAGGGATTCTGGAATACGTGATGTGCGTTATCCAAGTGCCAATGTCTTCAAACCACGACATTCGGCCAGAACTTCTGCCAAAGATGGCATTTCAGGTCCCAAGCCAAGCAGCTGGAGAGAAGTTAGACCCCGTATTCCTTCCAATGTTATCCTGGGTTGGATTTCCTCCAATGCGATCCTGGGTCGGATTGAGAGGGCCGGCGAAAACGAATCGTCCTGAGGTTTGGGGTACATTGTTCCACTTCTCATCACGATATGCTTAAGAGCGGGATGTCCTTTCAACCCATCAAAGGCTTGTTGGTCGACGAAAATCGCGATGATGGTCATAATTGAGCCGCAAAGCGTATAATCCTCAATGCTACACTATTATTAGCAAACGCAAAACATGCATACCTCTGAGAGACCTTACGTCAATTTACTGAGATTTATCATTTCTTCAAGATATCTTACGATCAAAGGACTATAGTATTTTCGGACACGTTGAATTTGGGATGCCATCTTCATCATTGGAATGTCGATTGAAATGATGAAATCATCCACCACACATAAGAAAGAAGGTATAGGGAATTGATTCGGTTCATATGAATTCCGTTCTTTAATCGTCAAGGTATATGTTTTGTATAAAAATGGCGTGAATATGCGTTGGAACATGCGCGAGCTTCTGACTAAGGAATAGAGAATTTGTTTCCTCAAAGTTTCTGGAAACTGTATGATATGTCAATTTTGGAAGATATGACGCCAGTGAAGAACATACCAATTGAACCAATTCCCCCAGCATCATCCATAATTCCACTGGCAGCCGACCAACTTTCTGATCCGGCTCAGACAACACCATTTGAGTCTCCTCCGCTGACTCCATATTGCCGAGCTTCATATTATCCATGATTTTCAGTTCTTCCATTAGAAATCGTGTATGTGAAGGTATTAAGAAAAGTAGTGAGAAGATGGATGTTTACAAAGGAAGAGAAGGTTTGGAATGTGGGAGTAAGTAATGGGAATTTATAATAATCCAGATATCGCAAAGTTTGTTGCTGTGCTAGTTTTATTTTAGAGAACAGTATAATGTATGGACACATGACTCGGCTCAAGATTCACAGCCGAAGTGTTAACTGTGCCCATCGGAAGAAACTGCCCAGTGAATTATGAAACTGATGGTGTATAATAGATCTATATTGCAATTACAGCAAATCAGCTTTCCAAGAGGAATAAATTACTACCTTGTCATACATATGTATGAAAGTCTCCTGCTTTTAACACACAAGATACACAATACACTCTATAACCCATATGATATGTGAATTGTAATTAGGTGGGTAAGTGCATTCATGTTGAAGTTATGGTAAATTTGGTGAGGCTAAGTCAAGGGACAGTAAGAGGACGTTTCAAATAATAATTCACAGTTATACTTACTTACTATAAACTCTGCTCACAAAGGTTTTCTTTCATTTGAAATCAGTGGCTACACCTTTGCTAATCGATTGAAAGAAAGTGGAACAATAATGTTTTGGAGATAAAGAAGATACTTATGCCTGCTGGTCAACATGAAAGATATCGAAAACTCCCTTTCTTGAAATATTGAGGACGATGCTCAATATGAGGAATATAGGCATAGAAAGGTTCTGTGTAACAAGTAATATTATTCGTAGTGAGTAAAGTATGTATATGTGACTTGTAGTAGTAAAGGATTAATATATCCTCAAATATTTATAGTCGCAGATAAGATTGTCTATGCTACCATTATTCCGGTAACTTAGTAAGACTGTAATTAGTACAACTGCTATTACCTCCAGCACATATTTGTAATCATTTTCCCACTTCGTCTAGGACTGTCAAGTCAAGGTTTATTGCAAATTCATCGTTGAATAACCTACCGCATGTCAAGGTTCTTGAGGTATCAGCATTTGCTACATCATCGACAGCAGTAACACTATCTCAAGCATATGAATGTCTCATCATCTTGGTGCTCAATATAAACTCTTCTCAGTCGATATATGTATATACAGTTCTGGACACCCAAAACCACAACAAATTTTATTTTTTTCGTCAACTGCTTGGGATCAGGATGTGACGAGAGTCTGGAAGAGTGTGTATCAAGCACATGGCTTTCAAAGTTCTTTCAATATTCGCTCAATTAATATGTCCAATTCCACACATTTTGTCCATAATCCTTTTGATT
>JWJA01006271.1:0-12318 GCA_000812885.1 Lanzia echinophila
AACGCAAGTATACGCCGCTTTTTCTACCGCCAACTGTTTTTAACTCCTACCCTGCCGCAAGATGCCAACCTCGAAGGGAAAACAGCTATCGTTACCGGATCGAACACTGGAATCGGTCTAGAAACTTCCCGTCAGCTCTTAGATATGAGATTGAGCAAGCTCGTAATTGCCGTGCGTAACCAATCCAGTGGCCAAACAGCCAGGACCAACCTGCCATCAGGTCGCCATCTGGAAGGCGGCGCTATTCAGGCTTGGGAATTGGACATGTCATCCTATGACTCTGTTACCACTTTTGTGGAGCGGGTCAAGATGCTGGAGCGCCTGGACATTGCTATCCTCAACGCTGTAATTATGAAGCAATTCTATGAGATTATCCCCTCCACTGGCCACGAGGAATCTATTCAGGTGAATTTCTTGTCAACAGCTCTACTGGCCATTTTACTTCTTCCCATTCTCAAAGAGATCAGTACTTTGTTCGTATCGTACCTAGTGCACTCAAGATTTCTATTAGGAGTAGACCTTTTGATACGTGTTGGTAAGCGTCAAGTGTATCTCTAATTGAAGCATATTATTCTTCGAGACACACCTACTCACCTATCTCCAATAGATATCTCGCCTATCTACAGATTATCAAATAATATATTCAAATAGGAAAGTAAAATCGAAAAGGGGCTTATCTGGGCGGCTGGGGGCCGGAAATACGAAGGGAACGTTATACAAGGTTATACATAAAGGAAATCATACTCAGTGCAGAGTGTATTTTTAGATTAAGCCACTGCCCAGATGTCTGGGTCAAAATTGAACGAACATAATGGTCGAGAGTCTCAATGTTACGTGGATTAGGTATTCTTATATCTCAATAGCCTCAAGAAGAACCCGGGCATGCATTCCCTCCTCGTCGAGGCGAAACTTATCAGCGAAGTGAGGTCGGCTTTAGACTGGTCTTACAATGCACTGGCTTACGCAAGCCCGTATGTACGAGTTGAAGGTGATGCCGGTTGCTCTGTGGACCCATTTTTCTCGTCGGGCGTTCACTCAGCACAAAATTCCGGTCTCTCGGCGGCGGCGAGTATTTGCGCATCTATCAAGGATCGGGTCTCTGAGTTTGCTGCTGCTACCTGGCACTCAAAGAGTGTAGAGGGATCCTACACACGTTTTCTTGTCGTAGCTTCAAGCGTCGCAGCGCCTGGTAAAAACTATGGAATATGGAGATCTCACGAGACAGGATGAACTCAAAATTGCTTGCTCTTTTTAACCAGCTAAGGAAGAGAGAAGTGAAATTGCTAACGAGAGAAAAAGAGCTCTGCATATGTAACCGTGCAATCAACAGAAACGAAGCACGCATAGAAATCTCCTGGATGCTTTACTCTAATCTCAAATTCTGCACTCGATGGTCCGAAAACACCATTGTTTGGAGAAAATTGACTCTTGATACTCATTTTACAATTCGACTGTGTAGAACCGCAAAAAGCATTCCTTTGTTTTCCATTGGTAGGTATTCGGTAGCAACCAATCAACACGGACAGTTTAGTTGCGAGGTTCGCAGCGATCAATGGTATATTGTGGTCCTCCGCTCGCTTTTCTGCTTGACCAGCTCAGACTTCCGCAATAAATCAAATATAGTCGTTTTCGCGCTCTCCAGTCATGATAATGAAGTGGGAAGAGGGCCTTGTATAGTAGTACTGTTGCCAGTGTTGATTGGGCCACCCGGCCCTTAATTATCGAAATACGACGTTGGGGTCTAGCAGGTGACTTTCTTGTTATTTTCGAGTGGAATTAGCTTTGCGTACAGGTCATCTGTTTCCTGGTTGTAGTGTTCGTACTCCTCGAGATGGAAGCAACACGTGCCAGTAGCATATGCTGAAGATATTTTGTTGAAGCAGTTGGTGAAAAGGTCACTGTTTTGCCCGCCAGCGCTAGAGTCCGAAAGGCGCTGCTATACGGTTTGTTTGTTCACCGCCTGGTGATGGTCCAATTATGGTTAAAATATCCTTATGTAGTAGCAAATAACGCGCGGCCATGGAACTAAGCCATTTATTATATCAACTCTGAAATCTTCATTGTGATCGTAGGCCACATCATTCAAGTGTTCGGAAAGCTGACCCTTTCTTCTTTGAGATCCGTTGGTGCAGGTACTTGTGTAAACTTCTTGTATATTGCATTGATCACTATTAACTGGTCAATAGATGTGCACATTAGCCATTTGGGGTGCGAAACAGTACACGTGAATTTTGCCAGACTCAATCCCCATCGGTTGTTTTCCCCAAATCCCTTCTTACTCTCCAAACTCTCGCTCCAATGCCCCTCCCTTGCGATCCTGTAAGCTTTTCCACCCATGGGATATTGCGAAAAGCCGATCCCTCATTTTCGGATATCGTATCTAGGCTTTCAAATTTGTCTTCGGTCTCTGTAATTTCCGTATTCACATCGTTTCTTGAACCTCTCTTCTTTTTCTCTTTCATAATCCAGTCTCTCTTCATCAAATCTTCTGTGTATGCCCAGCCTGGGGTATCTAGCTTTCCACTCACCAGGACTACTTTCTTCCCTGAATGGCTGATTTCGTTGAGAATATCTGGAGAGATGGGGGTAAGCACTTGTAAACACTGGCGATTGATATCTATTCCTCTAAGTAGTATCGTGCCTACGGTGTGAGAATGCCTTGGGTCAATAGTTATGGCGTTAGCCGGATTGAAGTAAGGGATACCTTCATTTGGCGTGTGTATAATCGAAGGAGTTTGAAGGAGGTCATAGAGAATGGTCGAACTTTCAAGTGCGTTGAAGTCGGCGGAATATTCGACAGCATGATTTTGGTCATTTGTAGTAAACGAATACCCAGGAATAGCGATCGGTTCTTCTATGACGACGACCGATAACAGGGAGCCATTAATGGTCTCAGCAAGGTGTTCAGGCGATGGCTGTTCGCCATAACACATAATGCCGATTATGCCCGCACTTTGGCCAGCATACTTGATTTCCCAAGGAGGTATAGACGTCAATGGGAACTCGTTCCACGTGAGTCCATTCTCACCTGTAGGTTCGAGATGGAAGTACGACATAGATTGCATCGTTCTTAGATGAGCAGCGGTCCGTGTCACATATTCACTGGATTGAGAAGGCAGTGTTATGAGAGGCGTGTTTGTAGCAGCTTCCCGTAAACTGTCTACAACCTCACCAGGGCCATCTTGCGACATATATATAACTTCGGAAGGTAGTACTTCGCGTATCAAGTCAACAAGAATCTCAAGCCCCGTTCCTAGCACCCACCCAGGAGTATTGATTACCAGTGGGCATTCCGGGTGGAGGGATGATAAATTACGGTAATGTGCGAACAAGTCAAGTGTACATGACATGTAAAGACTAGGATCCATAGATGGCGACACAGCGCCAAGAGCATGGGCACGAAGTAGTCGGCTCTTCCCCTCAGGTACAGGATGTGTGTTTGGAGAGCCAAAATTTGGCTCATGGATATGAATAAGTGACAATTGACCTGGATGAGAATATTCAGGTTGCCCTGGATCAAGATCAAGAAGCGCAACACCCGGAGGACTTCTTGCATTCGGACTGACGGAAAGGAGTCTATTTACAAGCAACCTGGCAAACGTTGATTTCCCAGATGACTTGGGGCCACACAAGATAATGCGCTTGGTGGCTTGACCCGGGCCTGCCAGCTTTGATAGCGTTTGATTCCATTCCGCCGGCGAAACAATTGGTTGTAAGTAGGACCTACTTGAAGCATGTTCGGAAGAAAAAAGCTATGGAAAATCAGATAAATTTATGGGGTTTGAATACCAACACTTACAATTTCGAACGTGCTCTTCCCAAGCTGCTTGAAAAGCTCGGATCTATATCTAGATCCAGGTGTTTGCTGGGGATCATTCCATAACTTTCCATAAAGTGGGGATAATACCTCCAGAGATCTTATGCCACTATTGGATTGGTAGAGACGAAGAACTGCAGCATCTATATCCCCGGTTGGACATCTGATTACAGGCAATGAATGTGACGCTGCCGCGTATATTCGGTGTTTTGTTTTCGAAGCTTTCAACAAAGCCCCTAGAACTGTGATCTGTCCCTTGGTGATCTCAACATCGAATTGACCGAGGACAACCAACCTCTAAAAAAGATCAGCGAGACATTCATCATTTGGTACGGGGCTTAACAACTTCTCCAGGCATTAGCTTCAACAGCAATACTTTGTTTGAGAGAACTTGGGAATTGTCCTTGGATGGATTAAAAGTAGAAAATACAACTGGTGGTTTCTCGAGTATTACTTCAGGAGACTGCTCACGTGAATTGGAGCTACTTGATATCAATATTAACCCAGATTAAGTGACTGCGAAGAAAATAGGTAGATCTGTATTACAAACCTTGAAAAGTTGTTCTCTTGTCCATCTGTGAGTTTATTATTCATCGTAACAAAAGTTGGGCTAACTTCTACTTCAGAGTGAAATAACCTGTGCTGACTTGGTGTTTCGATCGCTCTCTCCCCTTCTTGATGCACAGATTTTTTGGGTGAGTTGCTAATAGCAAGAGATTGCTTTTTTGGGCTCTCATTTTGCTGTGCAGCGTATGCCTTTCTAGCTGCAATAGCACTCAGTTCTGCATATTGCGTCAGCAAGTAATTATTTTTGCGATTAAAGGCAAGATATTCTCACGGGGTTTTTGAGCAGCGGCAGCAGCAGCACTGTCCAACTTCCTCCTTTTACTTGACATTGTTTGAGAGATCTTTCATGGTTAAGTGTGGTTGATCGAAGTACCTATTTTCCTTCAGTAAATAATTCTAAATAGGATGAAAATGTCGGACCGAAGATTCTCCGAGCCTCGCCTACCCTGAAAAAAAAAGTTTCTATTTACTTGATTTGACCAACCATATAATCTATGAATAATAGGATAACACTTCACAACAGAATAGTTATTATTTTGTAGCTATGGGTTCTTCCAAATTGAAGTCTGGCGATAAGAAGAAAGAGAAGAAAGGCTCCTCGAAATCTTCCACTAAGGCGCTACCTACAGCGAAAGTTCCCCCCCAAACTTTCAAGAGCTCCGAATTTGTCGCTGAAAGCGACAATGAGAACGCTGAACCTGTAGGATCAGAATCAGAATCAGATAGCGATAACGACTCCTTACCATCGAAACCTTCCGCCTCTAAACCTAAAGCCAATGGCAAAGGCAGAGCACAAAGCGACAGCTCTGAAGAGCAGAGCGAAAGTGAGAGTGAGAGTGAGCAAGAGGATGAGGTAGAGACTGTGACAAAAACTAATGGGATTGCGAAAAAGTCGAGAGTGCCGCTTTCATCCAAGTAGGTCTCCAATTCCTACAGAACCATGGTGAGTTTGCTAACACTATATTATAAGAAGTGCCGCCAACAATTCATCATCGAAAATTGTATCTACACCTGAGCCTATCCAATTCAAACCGCCTCCCGGATTCGCTACCGAGTCCCTGAAAGATCATACCCATGCCTCACAATTATTCGAAAGATCAAAACTAGACGGCAAGCAAATATGGTACATCACTGCACCTGCTTCGGTGCCTATTGATTCGATCAAGGATATGTCACTACGAGCCGCAAAATCGGGCAAGAAGGTTTTCTCGCACGATGGGAATGATTATGGATTCATACAGGATGCAGCTGAGGATAAGACATACACGAAAATCATGGTTCCGAGCAATTCTAAGGAGGGCTATCGCACAGGTATATAAAGTTCCCGAGCCTGGGTTATCACCAAATTTGCTGATGATATTTATAGAAAGCACACCCATTGATCAAATATTTCACCTACAGCAAATCGTTGATCTTGCTAATGGAGATGGGCCTAGCCATGCCACAGTACCAGCCAAGAGACCCGTTCGTAAGCAGCCGAAGGGTCTGAAGATGCGATACCAACCAATTGGGTTTGCCACGAACGGGGTGGGAACTATTGGGTCTTCATCCGATGACAGTGGAAGCGATTCAGACGAAAACGACCAGGATTCCACGCCCAAATTCCAGAAGTTCAATACTTCAGAAGACGAAGCATTGGATGAAGATGTTGTCATGGAAGATGCTCCAGCACCTGCAAGTCTGGCTAAGAAGTCGAAATCGAAATCGAAAAAGTCGTCGCAAGAATCGGCCGAGACTGGATCGTCGAAAAGGAAACATAAAGACGCAGGAGATAGCAAAAAGGAGAAAAAACACAAGCGTTCGTACTCCTCAACTAATCTTAAAAATTAGCAAACTAAGTTGAAACAGGCAAAGCATCGTCATGATTATCCTCCAAAAGCGTTCCCTCCTGAGAGCATCCCTTGGTACGAGTTTACGACCTTGCTTGCGGTTCCTAACCGGTTAAAATTCAGGTGATACGTTAAATGGTAGGTTAGGCTCAATTCGGTCATATACTAGATGTCGCCATTATATCCCGACAGAAGTAATGGATATCTAGTGCTTAGAATGCGAGTGATTGTATACGTGAGGGCATTATCATCGAAAAAGATAAAGTTTAGGCATAGGGAGTTTTGGATGGCTTAATATGTTCCTCGAAGGCAAGGGACAATATGTAATATCTACGAGCTTCCCTTATTATACCCCTTATTGGCAGCTAGCTACTTTCCTTGCCAATGTAGTACATAAAAATGATCCATTACATGTCATAGTTGCATGTAGCACCCTTTTTGGAACCTCTGATAGTCGAACGAGAGGTTCCAGGAATTCAAGTTGGTACGTACAAATTGTAAATATTTCATTTTACCTGGTATGTCCTGGCCTCAGGTGTCCTAAGTACGAGGCTGATCTGACCCCCCGCACACTTCAAGGGCCCATTTTAAGTTACATGGGTTAATTTCAAGCTAAACGTTAAATGGAGTACTTTGATTGGATGTGAGTAACCAATGATCCGATCCCGCAAATTCGCTTCATTCTTAAGAGGGGTAGTAGTAAAAGATTTTTTGACACAAGTTCTTTGTATCTCCGGGTTCAAAAATCTTCCACTTTATAAATTGGCATTGATTTTTTTTTTCTTTTTCGCCTCAAAAGATAAATTATCAACTTCTCATTTTTCATCATCTACTCTGCAAAGTTAGGTAAACCTCGCAATCATGGCAACATACGCTCTCCCAAAGTCTCATCAAGAGGTAAGATCTAATCTCAATATCTTTCAAATCGTTGTTGAAAGTCACACTGACTCATTGTGTTGCAGATGTTGGAAAAGTCCTTGGTTGAGACTGATCCTGAGATTGCTGAGATTATGGTAAGTTGGATATTTGATCCGCAGATTGTACTGTAGCAATCACTTACGAAATTTGAAGAAACTCGAGATCCAACGTCAGCGTGAATCAATCATTCTCATCGCCTCCGAAAATGTTACCTCTCGTGCCGTTTTCGATGCCTTGGGATCGCCCATGTCCAACAAATACTCTGAGGGTTATCCAGGCGCAAGATACTACGGTGGAAACCAGCACATTGACTCCATTGAATTGACCTGTCAGGCTCGTGCCCTCAAGGCTTTCAACGTGGATTCGGAGAAGTGGGGTGTCAACGTTCAATGTTTGAGTGGCAGTCCAGCAAATCTTCAGGTCTACCAGGCTATCATGAGACCTCATGAAAGACTCATGGGTCTTGATCTGCCACACGGTGGTCATTTAAGTCATGGTTACCAGACTCCATTAAGAAAGTGAGTAACTCATTTGGCTAAATTTAGGAAGGCCTTCTAACGACGTATAGGATCTCTGCTGTTTCAACATATTTCGAGACTTTCCCTTACCGCGTAAACTTGGAGACTGGTATCATCGACTACGAGCAACTCGAGGCCAATGCCCTGATGTATAGACCAAAAGTCCTGGTTGCTGGAACTTCTGCTTACTGCCGCTTGATCGACTATGCCCGCATGCGCAAGATCGCAGATCTTGTTGGTGCTTACCTCGTTGTTGATATGGCGCACATTTCTGGGTTAATCGCTGCTGGCGTTATCCCAAGTCCATTCGAACATGCCGATATTGTTACAACCACAACCCACAAATCTCTTCGTGGTCCCCGTGGCGCCATGATCTTCTTCCGAAAAGGCGTTCGTAAGACTGATGCTAAGACTGGCAAGGAGACTTTATACGATCTCGAAGGTCCAATCAACTTCTCCGTTTTCCCAGGTCACCAAGGTGGACCCCACAACCACACGATCACTGCTCTCGCAGTTGCTCTCAAGCAAGCTACGACTGATGACTTCAAAAAATACCAACAGCAAGTTGTAGACAACGCAAAGGCTCTCGAAATCGAGTTCAAGAGTCTCGGGTACAAGCTCGTCGCTGACGGAACCGATTCTCACATGGTTCTCCTCGATCTAAGACAACAAGCACTTGATGGTGCCCGCGTTGAGGCCGTCTTGGAGCAAGTCAACATTGCATGCAACAAGAACTCTATCCCAGGTGACAAGTCTGCATTGACCCCTTGTGGTATCCGTATCGGTACCCCAGCGATGACCAGTCGTGGATTTGGAACCGAGGACTTCAAGAGAGTTGCATCTTACATTGACCAATGTATCAAGATCTGCAGAGAGGTCCAAGATGCCCTTCCCAAGAGCGATAACAAGCTCAAGGACTTCAAGGCTAAGGTTGCCGGTGGTGAAGTTACCAAGATCAACGATATGAGAAAGGAGATTGCTACATGGGCTGGTACCTTCCCCCTTCCAGTTGAAGGCTGGAGAGAATAGATATTTAATATGATCTATCATTTGTTATTGGTGTTTAGGTTTGGGTGGGTTGTGGTTCAGAAAAGCATCGGATTCATCATTTGCAGGCGCTACTTCTTTGATCGCTTCAACGCGATCATGTATACCAGGGTAGCAGGGATTTGTGATTGAAACATTGGACTAGAACTTATACAATGAATACAATTCTCAGTTCTACCATGATCAAGCGAATAAAACCATTTTGTGCCAGTTCATAGACATTTGAATTTCCCTTTACTGATTAAGCAGTGACACTTACTATATCATAGGTTGCATCATGTGTGTTGTCTCATGCGCATGTAACTGTCGGCTTATCTGAGGAGTAAGATAAGATGGAAGAAGATGAATGAGTGGTCGAAATGAATTTGTGGACTTGTAGGTAGGGTAGTCGAGATAATTGAAATGCACAATAGTTTGAAAGAGCTTGGTGATGATTTTAGCTCACCAGGCTCTCTCTCCTCCACCAATTTGTAATTTACGAATGCAGCTTCGGGATTTTAACAACTCAATAATCTCCAAGCGCCTAATACTAGTATAAGTCTCAATAACTCGGGAGTTTTAATGCAAAGGAAGCTTTTCAAATTTGGATCAGCATAATTAGGTATTGAGTCAGATTTGAACAATTAGGTAAGTGTCCAAGGTTTAAAAAGGTTTTATTCAAGATTTGAGTTACTGTATTTGAGTTTCATTGATCTAGGTAGATAGCTTGGAAGTGGTTAGATACAACTTTAGAAGAGCAAATCAATACTCAAGCGGTTCCGGAGGATCCTGATCTTGATTGATGTCTGTTTTTAATCAGAAATCCTTATCATCCGGGTTTATCATGATTTTCTATAGGGATCTATATATTTTTTATTTATTAAAGAAATAATATATAAGATTCTTTTCGCCAAATATGATGATGAGCTCCTGATTACTAGTACCCTGCAGCTCTATCGGAATTTTGCCTGTACAGGGAGAATATGATAATAAACGGGTACCGTACCTACCTAGGTATCTAACAACCGGTGATAAAAGCACCTACGGTACTTTACAGTAGTAGTAAACTGAAACCATACAAGTGACCTAGCTAAACCTATTTAAGCAAGTACGTATGATCATGAGGTTCTTTCCTCAATCCAGTTTATCAGGAACACCAAACACAACCTTGCTAATAATACCCACTTTAAAATATTAGCTCACTTGATTTTAACCAATCACCTTTTGAATATCCATCGGTTGTGGAGGCAACCACTTGAGCATAGCTTCATTCATCATCATCTTGATTCACCTATCTCACCTTCCGGCTATTTCTAACTAAACCTTGAAGCTCTCTCTCTCTTTCTCCATCTTCCTTTCATTATCAACAACAACAAATCCATCTACTTTTTTTTTATCAACACTTGGTATCACTTTTACATTGAGATACCATTAATTATACCATTTTGAAATCATCAATAAATACAAATCGACATTATGAAGGGAGCACTCTTTGCCGCAGCATCACTGCTGGGCAGCGTGAGCGCTGGAGTTCACAAGATGCCGCTCAAGAAGGTATCTCTATCCGATCAACTTGCTACCGCCAACATGGATGCACACGCCAAGCATCTCGGTCAAAAGTATATGGGAATCAGACCTCAATCTCATTCCGAAGAGATGTTCAAGGACACTGCTATCCGCCCAGATGGCGATCACACCGTTCCCGTCTCTAACTTCCTCAACGCTCAATGTAAGATCCTACTTGACGTCCTGTACACCATGCGATGATGTACTAACCGTGATCCAGACTTTTCCGAGATTACTATCGGTACCCCTCCACAAACCTTCAAGGTTGTCCTCGACACCGGAAGCTCCAACCTCTGGGTTCCGTCCTCGGAGTGTGGCTCAATCGCCTGCTATCTTCACACAAAGTACGATTCATCTTCATCATCTACATACAAGAAGAATGGAACATCCTTCGAGATCCGCTATGGCTCAGGTAGCTTGAGTGGATTTGTTTCCAAGGATGATATGTCGATTGGTGATCTTAAGATCAAAGGACAAACCTTTGCAGAAGCTACAGAAGAACCAGGTCTTGCGTTTGCCTTCGGAAGATTCGATGGTATCCTAGGTCTTGGTTATGACACCATTTCGGTTAACAAGATTGTTCCACCATTTTACAGCATGATTGACCAAGGACTTTTGGACGAGCCAGTATTTGCTTTCTACCTTGGTGATACCAACAACGGTGACGAATCCGAGGCGATCTTCGGTGGCATTAACGAGGACCACTACACTGGCAAAATCACCGAGATCCCATTGAGACGCAAGGCTTACTGGGAAGTTGACCTTGATGCTATTACTTTTGGTGACTCAACGGCCGAGCTTGATAACACCGGTGTTATACTCGACACCGGAACTTCCCTCATTGCTCTCCCATCTACTCTTGCTGAGCTTTTGAACAAGGAGATTGGCGCCAAGAAGGGCTACAACGGTCAATATTCTATCGAATGTGACAAGCGTGACAGTCTTCCAGACTTGACCTTTACCCTCAGCGGACATGACTTCTCTATCGGCCCTTACGACTATATCCTTGAAGTTCAAGGCTCTTGTATTTCTAGCTTCATGGTGAGTCTATACAACTTATACTTCTGATCTCGGGCTTTTTTGCTAACGTTTTACTAGGGTATGGATATCCCAGAGCCAGCTGGCCCACTCGCCATCTTGGGTGATGCTTTCCTCCGAAAATATTACTCTGTCTATGATCTCGGCAAGAACACTGTCGGTCTTGCTAAGTCAAAGGCTTAAAGTGGTGATTGTAGCGTTGTAAGAAATCAGCAATGAGCAGTGGGAGGAAGATAATGGTTTCCTTATTGTAGTCTAGGGTCTTGTGTTTTTGCGGTTGCTGCACGGCGAGATCTTTCGGGGAAGGGTCGCTTTTCTTACCCAGAATGTCTACATGGATCGCACTGATCAATTAATTTCCTTTGATGTCAATATACCTACACTACGATTCAGAATACATCGATTCAATGAGTTTCACTAGTTCATCTAATGAGTGAGAATTATTACAGTATTCACGGTTGGATAAATAGCATGGTATAGTGATGGTTGGTCGTAATTAAAAAAGCTAAGTAGTGAGCAGACTTCAATTTGGTGCAGAGTTCATGTTGTTGTCCAATATCGGTCTGCCCTGGTCTACCGGTATTTCTATGTTATTCTAAACCATCTACATTGGTTACCCTCCGTTGCCTTCTAAGAAGCATTATAGATTCACATTTTATTATTTCTCTATGACACCATTTCGGTTAACAAGATTGTTCCACCATTTTACAGCATGATTGACCAAGGACTTTTGGACGAGCCAGTATTTGCTTTCTANNCTCGCTCTATCTCATCCTTTTCCAGGCAGCCCATTCTGCCAGGAAGAGACGTTCGATTGCTCAAGCAAAACAAGTTGTTGGTCCACGGAATCAGTGGTAAAATATAATGCGTCTCTAACCGGAAGTAAACGTTTGATGTAGTAGATCAGCTAGGTAACTGCTAATAACGTCAGACACGGGTGTTATTGTTAATTTTGTTATTATTTGAAAAAGGTTGGAGCCCGAAATTGATATTTGGAGTTGGAGTTGGGAATTCTGCGGCATGGCATGATGTTGTGAAA
>JWJA01006275.1:0-12570 GCA_000812885.1 Lanzia echinophila
AACATTCATTCACACAGCCTCAGGATTCCGAAAAGCGGGCTTACATCGATTATTTTTATACTTCTTCCTTGAAGTAAAGATATCGCAATTCCCGCAATATCTCAAATCCTTCGGCATCCAGCTCTTCAGTTGCTTGTGCAATTGGGGCTCCTTCGTGAAACAGTCGCAGTGAATTTGCGTCCAGAAAGTCTTGCATCTCCTAAATTTCAAGGGTTTTCTGCCTTCTTTTGCTCGTTTCTCATTGATAATCTGAAAGCTTTTCTCGTGACAACCGTTATGACGACTCGTGGTCATATCTACCGCCCCGCAAATGGGTTGGGCTCTCTCGTCATTGGCGAGATGGACTGGATACTTGGGCGGTGAGATGTTATATAGATATTTACTGGTGGATGTCAGTATCGCTATATGCTTAGCCTTGGCGGGTAAAAGGGGGCTGTACCAGGTAAGTCGGAGGCAGGTTCGGTCATTGGGCGAGCATTGCTCAAGAATCAGAGTATGGATCTCGATGGGGAACGAGTTGAATAGTGTGAAGGCCGCCATGGTGAAAAATTATGTACTCGTTGGGCGAAGTATTTCACTTGGTGTTGAAAGGTAAGCTCCGCTAAGATATACAGGTACAGTATCTTTTCAATTCGAAGATGATGGGTTCAATAAATTGATCAACTAATTGATTAGAGCGAAAAGTACCGGTATGATTAAAACACAACATAATTAATATCGAGGAATCTCGCAACCTTTTATCACTCATTTTTTTCCAATTCGGAACTTTCAAGATTACGAAAAACTGACCACGCAGGCTGCCGTCGCTCCTAGCCAGGCAGAAGTGGTGCACGTGAACCTATTTCACGTGTTGATTGTCTTGGCATTTCAGGCGGAGACCCACTGTTTTTCGGACCCCGGTTCGCCACTTTCTCGATTCGTGTTTCCCATCCATCCTATGTGTTCGGAATCCGATCATGAGTTGAAATGATGATGAAACGGTATATTTCCTGTTCACAGCAAGCGACCTCGAAGTAATCAACCCGGTTATGCTAAGCTATCGAGCACGTGTGATTGTCTATGGTCCAATCAACCTATCAATGTTTGCCGGCCGGCTTACATAAATAGCAACTACTATCCCTGGTGATCAGGAAGGACTCTCCCATCTTTTACTTCGATACATAGATCTACCGCAGTTCAAGCACTTGCAGGGAACTGTTCAGACAATTCTGCAGACCCCTAGGGGGCTGCAGCTACCATTGGACGTCAATACTTCCGAGCCATACAACAGCCGCTCCGCTCACGATTTCTAGTCTCGAGAGCTCGAATGTATCTACACTATTTGCTTCTATAGGTCGGAGCGCAGCGGATGTCGAGTTCTGAGAGATTGCCAGTCGGGTATCGAGGGCTTCATGCGCTTTCTCGATGGGAATTTTGTGCTTTATGGTGGTTACTTTTTTAAAACCTTAGAATGGGAAACATGAAAGTACACGCGGTAACTAAAACCAATATGAAGGTTTTCGGTGCTATAATTACTTTATGATTAAAGGAAACTCATAATCTTGCGACCTTTTTTCCTTGATCAACAATTGGGGCCGCGCTGATGTTCCAAGCTTTGCATCTGAACTACCGGGACGAGAAATTCCAAAGCTACAAGAACAGATTCGCATTCAATGCGCTGAAGCATTGAGACCTCGGTGTTTTATACATAGTGGAACAGAATCTCCAAGGAAGGTACCATCTCGTCTTCATGTTCACCTTCAGTTTCCGTCTGGCTTTCTCATTTAATGAAGGCAACCACCAAGAAATATATGCATGCATGAGTTCGCATTCTCTTGTCTTTTCAACTCCTTATTCCCAACTTTCTATCTCATTCAATTTCCATCTGCTTCTTCGGCTATTATGGGGATTAGTCCCATGTTCCACCTCGAACCTGTATTGTACACACCTGCTGAAGAGAAGAGGTGTTATAACATTCAACCATGAGACTCTCCCTGGAGAAAGTCTCAATTTCTGACAACGCAAAAGAGGCTTTATGGCTCCAGTTACGGTACTGAGATGTTTCAGCAAGGCCCTCTGAGCCGTCTGGAGAGTGTAAGGTCGGATGTAGAAGTCAAAGGAAACACCTTTCAAGTGCTATCGAGTCAGCTACAATTGATTCGAGCATGGATAGAAGAGATTCTTGGATATCAAGCTGGAATGGCGCACGGAACGACCCTCCTAACCATGGACCAAGATGATGGCCTGGAGATGATGTATAAAGCTAGCTACCGCTTCCGAGTCCAAGATGTTTAGGACCCAAGGAGGCCGTAGCCTAAGGATGTAAGGTAGCTACCTCACAACCCAAAGGATGACAAACAATATGTGGACGCTTTTGAATGAGTCATTAGGAATGTGCGTTGTGCCGTTTATTGCTCGATATACACATTCGGATTGCAAGAACAGTTGTAAATATTGCTAACGCCGCTGTAAAAGGTATCTTTTCGGCACCGTATACGTCTCAGTCCTTGTACCGAATGGTATTACGTAGTAAACAGTCTGAAGAACAAATCTTAGTCGTCCATGGCTAGGGGTGAAATGGTAGCCACGCTTGAGCCAACGTATAGAGGCCCAAACGCGACCGTAACGGATTCATGTAATTGATTCTTGGCTCAACCTGAGAGCTCGGGGTCGACAGCTGTGGAGAGACTCGCGAGTCGGTATAAAGATTAATTGGGATGCAACCCCTGCTTGAGGATGAGCATCGTCCTGTGGTAAATTCAATATAATCGTGCTTCAAAATATACAGTGATTTGCTTGCAGCTGGACTCAAGTATGTCGGTATCGATAGCTAGGCTCGAAAATTAAAATCCCATCAAAGAAACTTTCCTTGCACATAGGTGATGATCTGCAGCCAAACCTGTTAATGTAAATTACATCGCAATCTTTTAAAGACACATTCGATCGCAAGTTCTTATTTTGCCTCTATCTTGTGTGTCATTTCTGTGTCGCACAGGAGGAGAGGAGGATTGCTTCACAAATCAAAAAGTCACTTTACGCGTTCCATTTTTGGTTTAGCGCAATTCGCGGTTTTGACGACGCGACTTTCTCCTTTTTTCTAAGTTATCAAAATTTCGCGATAGTGGCATCTCGTCAACATCAGCCTTTCCCCTCCTCTTCTCACAACCCCAGAACAACGAAGAGGTCTAAACTGCCAAATTAAATCCCTGCCCTCTTTTTCAAAATGAATGGTGTACAACTTAGAGATGAGGCGGTCGCCGACCGTGTTCGTTCTGCACAAGAATTTCTCGATCCTGGTAATTTCATTCTTAACTGCAATCAAATTTATCTGCTAACAGTTCGCACAAGTTGATGGCTCAGCCCGTAGCTACCGATCCGATATTATTTTAATGCTTCAAAAATACCAACGACGACTCGTAATCAGTATCGATGAGATCCGCGCCCACAATTCCGAACTCGCAGAAGGTCTCTTACAGCAGCCTTTCGACTTTGCCCAAGCGTTCGATCGAGCCCTTTTCCAAGTCGTCCAGACTTTACCACATACTACACCACAACAAACTTCTGATGATGTTATGTACTATTGTGCCTATTCTGGCAGTTTTGGACAGTTTGCTTGCAATCCTCGAACACTTTCTTCGACACATCTTAACAGAATGGTCTCACTGGAGGGAATTGTTACAAGGTGTTCTCTCGTTCGACCAAAGATCATCAAGAGTGTTCATTATAATGAGAAAAAGAAGCTTTTCCAGTTCAGAGAATATCAAGATCAAACGATGACGGCAAATGGTGCGACCACATCAAGTGTATATCCGCAACAAGATGAACAGGGCAATCCATTGATCACAGAATATGGGTACTGCACATACAGAGATCATCAAACTATATCGATCCAGGAAATGCCGGAACGAGCGCCAGCTGGACAGCTTCCTCGAGGTGTCGATGTTATTCTAGATGATGATTTGGTGGATAAGGTCAAGCCTGGAGATCGTGTTCAACTTGTTGGAATTTACCGAACACTGGGAAATAGAAATGCCGGGCATAGCAGCGCACTTTTTAGGACTGTTGTACTCGCCAACAATGTTATTCTGTTATCCTCCAAGTCTGGGGGTGGTATCGCAACAGCGACGATTACTGATACCGACATTCGAAATATCAATAAAATCTCAAAGAAGAGAAATCTGTTTAACCTCCTTTCACAGTCTCTTGCCCCAAGTATTTACGGACACGAACATATCAAAAAGGCTATATTACTCATGTTATTGGGTGGTCAAGAAAAGAACCTCGAAAATGGCACACATTTGAGAGGTGACATTAACATTCTCATGGTTGGTGATCCATCTACTGCCAAGTCTCAAATACTCCGATTTGTTCTCAATACCGCTCCGCTAGCGATTGCTACAACTGGTCGTGGATCATCCGGTGTCGGTCTTACAGCTGCTGTTACATCTGACAAGGAAACTGGAGAGAGAAGACTGGAGGCAGGTGCCATGGTTTTGGCTGATCGTGGTGTGGTTTGTATTGATGAATTCGATAAGATGTCTGATATTGATCGAGTCGCAATCCACGAAGTTATGGAGCAGCAGACTGTTACCATCGCAAAAGCTGGTATTCACACCTCGCTTAATGCTCGTTGCAGTGTTGTTGCTGCAGCAAATCCGATTTTCGGACAATATGATACTCACAAGGATCCCCACAAGAACATTGCACTTCCGGATTCACTCTTATCTCGTTTCGATTTGCTATTTATCGTCACAGATGACATTGAGGACTTCCGGGATCGTCAGATTTCCGAGCATGTTCTCCGTATGCACCGCTACCGCGACCCCGCCACCGAAGAAGGTGCCCCCGTTCGTGAACAAAGTCAACAAACCCTCGGCGTTGGCGTAGAACAAGAAGTCGACGCTAACAAGGTAACCGACGTCTACGAGAAATACAACGAGATGCTACACGCCGGTGTGACCGTGACTACTGGCCGAGGTGCCCACCGCCGCATCGAAGTCCTCAGCATTCCTTTCATGAAAAAATACATTCAATATGCCAAAACGCGTATAAAGCCCATCCTCACACAAGAAGCTAGCGATCGTATCAGCGAGATCTATGTAGCTCTGAGGAATGACGACATGCAAGGAAACCAACGTAAAACCAACGCCATGACCGTCAGAACCCTCGAAACTATCATCCGTCTATCTACCGCACATGCAAAAGCTCGTCTGTCAAATCGCATCGAAGAAGTTGATGCCTTGGCCGCTGAATCCATTTTGCGCTTCGCGCTCTTCAAGGAAGTAGTAGAAGACGAGAAGAAATCAAAGAGGAGAAAGACAAGACCGCTCGAGGACGAATCCTCCGGTAACGAAAGCTCAGGTGATAGCGACGATGATGATGATACACCGGCTCGCACAACAGCTCGCGCGAGCTCCAGCAGGAGTAGAACTGCCACGACGGCGAGGACGAGAGCTGCAGCTCAAAGAAAAGGTGGACCAAGTGGGTTATCGGGCAGCTCGCGCGCCAATGCAGCAGCTGATGGAGATGACGAGGAGGATCTCTATACCGCGTCGCCACGCCGCAGCCGTCCTAATGGTTCATCTTCTGCTCAGCCTGGACCCACCCAATCACAAACCTCGTTCGCCTCTTCCCTACCAGCTTCTCAGATCCCTACACAATCACAGTCTCCATCGCAAGAAGACCAAGATCTAGCATCCGAGGCGGCAAATCTCAATATGGCTGAAGAGGGAGCTGCTGCCACCATCTCGCCGAATCGGTTGGCGGTGTTTAGACAAACGTTAGGACAGATGATGACAACAGCGCTGTTTGAGGACGAGTCGGCTGAGGTGAATGCTATTGTTGAGGCGGTGAATAGGAGGGTTGGTGGCGCCGCAGGGGGCAGCTTCACGAGGAATGAGGCGATTGCGGCGTTGAGGAAGATGGATGAGAATAATGATGTTATGTATACGGAGGGGGAGTTGGTTTATAAGATCTAGATTTGGGGTGTGGGGTTGTGGGTTTTGTGGGATGAGATGACATGGAAGGAAGCGGGTAATAGTCTGTATATATGGATGGATCTGAAGGAAGTAGGCATTGAAGGGGTTTGGGTGTTGGTTGTTCTGTTGGTCTAGTTTGATGTTTGATGAGCATAGGATGAGATCAGTTGGGTTGGGTTCTGTGTGAGCTATTAGTAGGCGGGTATGCAGAAATGAGATATCGATTTATGATCATGAAAACTATTTCAGTAACATTGATTCCTCTATCAAGTAATAAAGATACATTCACAGGCACAGGCACATGCACATGCATCAATCCACTTGTTTCCATACAGCTTCCATCCAGACGGCACAGGAATTCAGAAGTTCATATTTCAGAAAGGAAGAAAGAAGAATTGATTGCTCTTTCTATTGTATGTCTCTTTTTTTGGATTTATGAATTCTTCGATGATGGCAACGAATTCAATACCATTCCATTCCGGTTTTTTTTTTTCATCCCGCTTTCTTTTTTCCCATGCCATGCCACCAGATCAATGAAGATATTATGATACTAAAAACCCAACATTCTATCTATCTCTACGTCTATCTAAATGCCGATTCTTTCCATGTACTCTTTTAGTCTATGCTCTACACTAACACCGTTCCACTTCTCACCCTCTTCCTCGTTCCCCGCGCTTAATTCCGGCACGCCCACTTGTTCAATCGCAAAACTGGCCGCTACGGTTCCCCATGCGCTTGCTTCTATAAGTCCCTTCCCTCGTGCCAATGCCACCGCCAATCCCCCCAAAAATCCGTTTCCGCCTCCTGTCGGATCTGCCACTTTTTCTTTGCCCTCCTCTCCCTCCCAATACGCCGGTATCCAACGCTCGATTCCCGGGTCTACAGGCGGATAATCGTTCCGCTCGAATGTGATCTCCCCATCTTGGGAGAGCAGCCCTGCGAAGAGATCTTCCATATTTGTATCGAGGGTTAAGCCGCCCCGTGAACGGTTTGCCGGCCTCTTCCGTCGTGTTTTAGAGGGGCGGCGAGACCTTCCTCCGTTCTTGGCAATGAAGCAACCTTTGGCCCCGCAGCGGATTACAAGTGCGTAAGACTGTAAAGGCATGGAACCGAGGAGTTGTTCGCAAGCCCGCTCGACGGCTGTGGCGGAGATTTCTCCTGTCGTAGGGTCGAGCCCGCAGTCTTGATCTCCCATGAAGGCTGCAAGTTCGCTGTGGTTGGGGGAGAGAATATCAATGTACGGGAGGACATTGGTGCAATTTAAAAGTTCGGAGGGCGTGCAGAGATCGGGAACAGGCTCCCATATAAATAGAGGTTTTGGGTGGAAAGGTTGGATGGATTTGCGGCGGTGGAGAATCGACGTTATGAGATCGATACACCGAGTAGGTGAACAAATTAGATGGAAGGATTTGGAGAAGAGGAGTGCGGGCGTGAGGGAATTTCCATCCAGGCGGAGTTTGGGGGTGGTGTATTTGAAAGCTCGTGTTTCGTTGGAATCATAACCATTCCAACCACGTGTTGTAAGTCGGCTTTCATCTGAACGGATCAGGCAGGAGGTTTCCCAGCTTTCGATTTGCTCACACACAGCGGCGGGAAAGTCGGATCCCTTATCGACGATCCATGAGACGGTTTTTGACAGTGGGGGTGGAGAGAGAAGTCGCGCTCCAAGAGCTGAGTATGAGCCTCCACCACCTAGTACATCATACACGGGTGGTTTGGGAGGTAAATAATGTATTTCATCTGATTTTGATATTAGACTTGAGGTAAAACATCGGCCAAAAGTGGCCCCATTTTTTAATAAACAACAACAAGAACCTGAAGACAACAACATCTTATAAACAATTCTCTCATATGAAGCATCAAATACGTATCATATAGTACATCATTGTGATTGGTGATACTTTCAAAACTTCATGTGGAGCAAAATAGCCCATGCAATGACAGCTATGGCCTCGAACGTTCCACAGCTTCCGTCAACAAGAACCCTCTGAACACGATATTTTCAAAACTTCATTTTGAAAATCACTGAAGGAGAAATAAATGTAGAGCATGAATCTTAAAAGATATATCAAGTAAAAATGCATCGTATTCTTCAGAAAATCGCATGAGGAGAAGTGGTCAATACTTTGAGACTTCTGAACTCTACTCTTCTTGGATTTTATGCATGTGGGAATGTATCAAACATTTATACTTTCAAATGTAGTATAGCATAGCATAGAAAACAAAGTATAATACATACCAATGATGAACATTCCAAGTGTACAGAAATCAATCTCTTGTTCAAGAGGAATCTGTTCATCTTCATTCATTTTTTATGATCTCCTTTGGGGAGGTTTTGAATGAAAAATGAGAAGAAATATTTCATAGAAAAAAAAGAAAGAGTGATTGATATTTGAAGGTAAAATGTTATGTAGATATGATAAAGTACAGTTGCAGTACAGTATGAAAAGTAAATAGATGCACAACTTATACATCGGGGTCGGAACTTCCAACCGGGCCTTGCAGGTGTCAAAAGTTGTAGCCTTGTATTGAGAATTGATGCCTAAGGAAGTGAATATCCTTCCATTGCCAAAGCTTTCAAATTACTGGTACGTACAATAAATTAAAGTCAAGTCTCTCATTCCAATAATAATGAGGTCGTTGAGACTTTGTAAAGTACCTACTTACCTAGGTACCTAGTAAGTACCTAGGTACATAGTAATAATAAGTACTTCGCTGGTAATTGTACAACTGTTCCCAACCAGGGTGAGGGTCGGTGGATAGATTTCACTTAAAATAGAAATTAAGAGCTACCTATTAAACACTAGACTACATATGGTGTAAAGCTCAGGTGAGGTCAGTTTAGAAGTTTGAACTCAGGAGGAGAGAGGGGAATAATAATTAACATGAATATCAAAATTTATTATAGAAATTAGGTGTCATATTTCCGTAATTGAACATTTCCATATATAAAAAAAAAACATATCAATTACCTTCATTTCAATCCATATTCAGAAATAATAAAAAGAAAAATATACACAAAAATCATTCTTGTTAAATACATTTCCAGTACATTATCTAGAAGTTATTAGGTACCTTATTTCTCTACCTGTCAACAAGTACCTACTACCTCCTGAGGTCCCTCCCTACTCTTCCTTTTGCATTAGATTTGTTTTGAATATTTCCTTGCATTAACTTATTTAACGTTAAGAAAAGCTACGTAGTACATGCAAGTTCTAATTCATCATTCCTGCCAGTCAAGCTTCTAGTTACTATCCATCCATCTGGAACAAATCTTCCATCGAACCTCCCTGCATTTCACTATGGCTACAAATAATATGCATAACTTAACTACTCTCATAAAGCGGTATTGTCATATTTCTTCTTCTTCTCCTTCTTCTTAATCTTCTTAATCCTACCTATTGAAATTCATTACAATTTATATATTCCATATAATCTTGGCTTGAGAGATTTTGTTCGTCATGGAAAATAGGATAAGTAACAACGAACTAACAATTATAATTCAAAGGCTCGAAGCTGCAACTTCC
The DNA here is from genome assembly GCA_000812885.1 of Lanzia echinophila. Lineage (NCBI taxonomy): Eukaryota > Fungi > Ascomycota > Leotiomycetes > Helotiales > Rutstroemiaceae > Lanzia > Lanzia echinophila. The sequence continues at coordinate 9,485 of JWJA01006275.1, forward strand.
AGATTAGAAGATATTGCCTCTTCTACCATTGCTCCACCCGCAGATGGTTCGAAAGCAAGTAGCATCAGCGAAACTCCTACGAATCCAGCAGCTTCAGCCGTCACCCCAACTCCTAAGATTGCAACCGTCGCCGCAGAAGCCCTTCCCGAATCGGTCGAGGAATTCGATAACTTCATAGGAACCGTTAAGAAATATGTCAAAATTAGTGATGAAATTGGTGGTGCTGTGGCACAACAGGTTGGTCTCAACAGGAATTCGAATTGGAATATAAAGGAAATGGCACCAGGCTGACGTGTGCACGGTTAGGCTGCGAGTGTATTGAAAGCATTTGTTGGACAACGGAGGTTTATATTGATCACTACAAAGGCCCAGAAGCCCGATATGCGAGGTGCTTCGTTCCTACAACTCATAAAACCATTGCAAGAGTCTATCTCCGCTGTGAACGATATTCGAGATGCCAACCGCGGATCCCCATTCTTCAACCACCTCAGCGCGGTTTCTGAGAGTATCGGAGTCCTTGCTTGGGTAACAGTAGATACCAAGCCTTTTAAACACGTAGAGGACTCGCTAGGCTCGGCACAGTATTATGGTAACAGAGTTTTGAAGGAATTCAAAGACAAGTATACAGCCATGCGCAATATGAAAAAAAATGACAGTCGCTGACTATATATTATAGAGATGTGAAACAAATTGAGTGGATACAGGCATTTTATCGGATTTTCGGAGATCTCACCACATATGTCAAGGACATCTACCCCAACGGTATCCCCTGGAATCCAAAAGGTTTAGATGTGGAAGCTGCAAGCAAGGCAGTAGATCAAAAGACACCGTCCTCATCTGCCGCACCACCAAAAGCCTCAGGAGGTGCCCCACCTCCACCTCCGCCTCCGCCTCCTCCACCAGTGTTCGACGATGCACCAAAAGCTGCGAAACCGGCTGGTGGTGCAGGCGGACTCGGTGCTGTATTTTCGGAATTAAACAAAGGAGAGGCAGTTACCAAAGGTTTGCGCAAAGTCAATGCTGAGCAGATGACGCACAAGAATCCATCTTTAAGAGCCGGTGCCACGGTTCCGACCCGAAGCGATAGCCAGTCTAGTATTGGGTCGGCCCACGGAAAGAGCCCTGCGCCGGGCAAGAAGCCAAAACCTGAAAGTATGCGTACCAAGAAGCCTCCTGTCAAGAAGCTCGAGGGAAACAAATGGCTCATTGTAAGTTGTAGTTCGGCCGCGCCCAATGTACCTGCTAATTGTCCATAGGAAAACTTCGAGAATGAGACCGAGCCCATCACGATCGAAGTCGAAATTTCTCACTCCATTCTCATTAGTCGTTGTACTAAAACTACCATCATCGTGAAAGGCAAGGCCAACGCAATCTCGATCGATAACTGTCCACGATTGTCTCTCGTTGTCGAATCCCTCGTATCCTCCGTCGACGTCATTAAAGCCCCCAATTTTGCTATACAAGTCCTCGGTGTATTACCTACAATTATGATGGATCAGGTCGATGGCGCACAAATATATCTAGGCAAGGAGAGTTTGAACACCGAAGTCTTCACTAGCAAGTGCGCAAGTATCAATGTTCTCACTCCGGAAGGTGATGAGGGTGATTACAAGGAATCCCCGTTGCCAGAACAACTCCGTACATATATCAAGGATGGAAAAGTGTTTAGCGAAATTGTGGAGCATTCTGGTTAGAAGAAGAGAAGAGAGGAGCAAATGATGTGTAAGGTTTAGAGAGAATTGTAGCATATGGGATCGATGTACCGTATTTTGTAAGAGTTTGACTCAAATTATATTACACTTGATAATCTGGGTTCTAGTGCAATCTACGATGTTTGTCTTTGAAATTTGAGTAGGCCCTTTTAACTTCCGACCTTGTTATATGTTGCTGCTCGTGAAGCTACCCAATAACAAATCTCTACCACGTCGTCTACAAGCTTGGGTTGGTACCACTACATACAGCACTGCACAACGATTTCGCAAGGAAGCGGGCACATATCTGCAATCATAAGCTAAGCGGTACAAAGGTACCAAGGTAAATACTGCTACAGTACTGCAGGCACTCCTTTCCTCTCCTCAGCAGCGAGCGCTAATCCTAAGGCTTATACTCTGAAGATTGATAGATGGTGTTGGGGATTTAGATCGATCTTGGTGAAAAGGAGTGCGTTTTGGGGGGGAGGGGGTGGTGTATGTGTATTGATTTCAAGTGAAGATTCGATGTACTGTGTTGTACTGTGTTATGAAGGGAGTAGTGAAGGGGGGTAGTGAAGGGGGGTATTGGTAATGAAAGTTTATGAGATGATTGAAATCATTAATAAGTATTTGAGAGGAATATATTGAATGCCACTTCGTCTCTATCTCGTGGTTAGGGGACTTGTGGGGTTCTGGAAACCGGAAGATCTAGAAAGGGCTACATTAAAGCAAGTGTGGAATGGTTGGTTGGTTGGTTTATGAGCGTAATGGATGCCAGGAGATGGACTAATGGATGGATGGACGATCTTGGATTTCTTTAGTTTCTTTTCTTTTCTTTGCTTCAACGGACTAGGCATGTCGGCATTGTTTAGGGATCTATATAAGACTACTTACTACTTACAGTAGCTGTCCAAGCAAGCCTCATGGTATCAGTGTACAGCGACTCTGTTCTCGGTTCTCGATAATCACTACATTACATACATATGGTATTGCGGCTGCACTGCAGCTAGCGGCTATTGATAGAATTTAGGGGTTGGGGGCTCCTCAAGCTTTCTTGCTAGCTAGCAAGCTTCGTAAGTGAAGTACATACACACATACTAGTATCGAGGGTTAAGATGCCTATCATAGTGAATGGATATTGCACCCCCTCCCCCTGTGGCATATTTAGCAATTGAGTGAGGGGAGTTGTGGTTGTTTGGGTTTTGTGGGGAGAGGAGATGTATGTTTTTTGGATGCTACTTACTGTGTTTTAGTGAAATGAAGCGAAATGGAATGGACGGGAGAGTTTCTGGGAGTGGGGAGGTTGATTCCAGTGAAGATGGTATGGATGGTATGTCAAAACCATTAAATAATAACTTATTAACAACTCACAAAGTTCAACCCATTTCAAAAAAT
>JWJA01006288.1:0-10022 GCA_000812885.1 Lanzia echinophila
CGTCTATACCCTATCCCCATCCATAACCCTATGCACATGCAATCCCATCCCAATTAATCCTGCTCCCCATTCTCCCATTCTCCCATCTAATCCCATTCTATAATAAGAAAGAAAGAGAGAAAGGAAAAAAATAAATGAATGAGAGGTGAGGTGATAAAGTAGTCTGAATATGAGAGATTTCCTTTCCTTCCTTCCATGCTCCGCCTGCTTGCTTCGTGTATTAAATTTCCGCTCCCATCCAGCAAAGCAAAACAAATTCGTATAGTATCGTATCGTATCATATCATATAAAATCGTATCCCCAAATCCAACGCTCATTATGCAATCATGCTACCCATGCTCGTGCTCATTCAATCAAATCCAATCCACCATCGTACGCGCAAAGCAAAACTTCGCTTCAAAGACATCACAATTCGCCCATCAATAATCATACAAGCTACTCCACCCCCCTATCCCACACTCACACCTCACCCCAACTTCCCACTCCCCCAACAACCACACTCCCACCTCCTGCACTTCCCACGCTCCCGACACTATTCCCAATATCCCAATAATGCCGACTACTTGTACTACTCCCCTGAGCTCTCAAGCTCCCCCTCCTCCACGACCCCAAATCCAACCCCAATCCCGTGCCACCACTCCCTCTCCTCATATCTCCCTCCCTCTTAAAGCTTCTCCGCCTCTCCCTCGCCCCTCTCACCAACGGATGATGAGCCCTTACTCTCGCCGCCCTTGCCAACGAATCCGGCGCGCTCGACGTCGCGAGATTGATCTCCGCCGCCGGCTTAATCTCGTCAGATGGTACTGTAGGGGAAGTTGGTGATGAAAATCGCGAGCGCAAGTACCGGAATACCATCTTAATATCTAGATCGCGTTCCCATTCTTCACGGGTGATGGTGGGTGATTGACGAGGTGTGAGATCTTCTTCTTCGACTTCAAAGGTGGAGGCCGATGGTGTAGGAATGGGAACGGGTTGTATGATTGTTGGGTGGAATTCTGGAGTTGTAGTAAGTGTCGAAGTAAGGGGGTCTTCTTCTTCTTCTAGTTCTTGCGGTAACGAGTTCTGTTGTGGGATATCGCGTGAGGATTCTGGGATGACGGGAAGACCAGCGTAAGGAAGAGGGGCGGCTTGTTGGGTTTGCAGATACGTGGTGAAGGCACCAGGGTGATCTGATAGTTGGTTGACTATAAGTCCAAGTTCGCGGGCTATGCGCTCCAAAAGCCGGTATTCCCAGCTGCTCTTGTCCGGGTGTGCGGTGGTGTTGATGGTTATGGGTTTGGCTAGTGGAGTTGTGGATAGGTCGTCATCTGCTGGCAGAGATTCGCCAAAGATGATGGATAATAAGTCGTCATCGATACCCATAAGATCTCGAATGACCCTCCTCGTCAGCCTACTCAAAAGAGTATCACTTTCTTCGGTCGGCGCAGGAGTTTCTTCAACATTGTCGAAAGTAGCTACATCCTCTTGTTCCTTGTCCTCTATTATACTCCTCCTATCGGTAGACATGGATTGTTTCCTTCTTCGCGTCTCTCTTTGTATTTCGTCGACCAAGGCCTTACTTTGCTCCATCCTCCACATCTCAATTCTTCTGGTCCTCTCAATCTCTGCCATCCTCTCATTCTCCAATGCCATCTCCCCAATTTCCAAACTTTCTCTTCGCCTCTTTATCCTTCTTGGGTTGTGCATCTCAAATCCATATAAATGTTGTTGTATATCGTCTCCCATTTCGCCGTCCACTCGGAATGATCCCAAGCCATCATGTGTTGGCAGTACTGTCCCTCCTTCCTCTTTGCCATCTTCCTGCCTATAGACACTTGGTTCCGTCCGAAACTCATGTAAATGACTATCTAAGCTGTCTAATTCTCCATCTTCTTCCCCCTCTTCTTCTTCATCTTCATCGTAAACGCCATAACTCCTCGCCGCAGTCTCCAGGCTACCAAAATCACTCACCCGCGAATGGCCTGCCGTTCTTGTTCCACCCGTCGAAGTCGTATATGTGCCATCTGTGAAACTCGGTGCCACCGGAGAGAACAATATCCATTCTTGACTTTCATCTAATGCACCATCTTGTATATTTTGTTGAGGGGTAGATTCTGTATCATCTTGTCGTTGTGTTTGGACTCGCGGAGGGGCATGATGTCTAAACGCCATATCCAAGATGTTTTAGTTGTACGAAAAGGCTCGTATCGAGGTATTTGTGAGATGTGAAGAGATTCTGTAGGTATGTATGCAGAGAAACCAAAGATAAATAGGCTATGGCTGAAGTTTTAAAGAAAATTTTGGATTTAGTATGACTTCAAGCTAGGATAGAGGTTGTACGGCTGATATGAGGATTAGTGATAATGATGCTATCCTTGTTTAGAAATCGGAAGTTTTTGGATATATATGGTGATAGCTCGGGTGTTGATATTGACTTCAGGGAAGTAATGCCGAAAAAGTAGAATTTCTTTGATGAATAATTTTAGATGATGGCAGCAAGAGAAGGGAAGGGATAAATAATGAGTAACGAATAACAACGTGTAAAAAATGGGTAAGAATTAATAACTATTATTTACTTCTACTTCTTCTACTTCTTCTGTACCTACAAAGTACATTTGCATACAGATCAGCACATAGTGTTTCAACCTATGATTAACACTTCTCCAAAGTTTTGAGCACCTGCGCAATCGCAATCAATGTCCTAATGGTGAATAGATAACCACGTGGATAAGGAAGGTGGGTAAAAACTTGAAAGGTGGATTCTTTTGGTGGGGAGGACGAGGGGCGATACAGAAAGAAAACCTTCCTGCATCACAAAATCCAAAATCCTCTTATCCATCCGTATCTTACCAGTATCTACCAAGAAATTTTGCATTTTTCACCGCAGTAAGAAATCAATAATCATCTATATTAAGGGGTCTTCAATAAACAAAGTATAATGTAATGTTTCCAGAAAATACAAAATAAGAACATCTATAATCTGACAATACTACATATCCATCCCACCACATCCATACAAATCAACTCTGTGATGCAAATACTGACTTACCTACATAACCAAAAGCTAAATATATCAACACATCCCTCCCTAAAAGTACTACATAAGTACAACCACCTAAGCAGTAGCTTCCCATCAAATCCCTAAATTCCATCATCATCATTCAGGTTTCAACATCCAACATCAGCCAGCCAAATAACTACCTAGTAGCGATAAGGAATACGATATGATACCATACCATACGGCATCCAAACAAAAATCGCCCGCCCGTAGTGAACCCAGCCAACCAGCTTCTTTCTTTCCTCCCCCTCCTGTCCAAACTGAATCGCCAAGACCAAGCGCCCTATGTTTTCCCGAACTCCTTGCGCACCATACTTGGGCAATGGGCTTTCAAGGTGCCTCTGGAAGGTGTTGTCATTATGTACTTCTCAGATGTTCTCAGCTCTCATCTAACATAAGTCCTGTTCTTTTCTTACCATCACTAATAGATATATGCTACGCTGACACGATTTACGTTTCTTCCGCGGTTGACCCATTGAATTTGTCAACTACAATTTTCAAATCACGATTAATCATATCATAATCATGTTTATAATCACATCATTCACACGTTAACAGGTCAGTTGTTCGTGATTCCAAAAGAAATGTAGTGAAAGTTGTATCATATTCTTTGGGTACAATGATTAGAAAAATCGGCCCGTCATGGAAATTGACCATGCTAAGCCAGCCATTGCAAAATGTACGCCTCTCAAGCCCAGATTCCCTTTGATATCCACAACTCATTTATACCTCCGCGAAAGCAGTTGGGAAACGCTTAACGTTATCTGCCAACTTGCCGTGGTTGGACAAGAATTGAACATATGCACCATCGACCAAAACTCGTCCTCCAGCCTTCTTCTCCATGTATTCTTCACGACGGAGAGGAGTGAAACCCCAGTTCTTGGAAACGATAATCTTTTGGCGACCTGGGAACTTGTATTGGGATCTGCGGAGAGCCTCGAGAGCGGTGGCACGGTCTAAATTATTGTTAGAGATTGTAGAGTCACATGTCATGTTGTAGACTTACGGTTATCACGAGTTCGGAGACTCAAGATGATTTGACCAATGTTGACACGGGCAACACTTCCGTTGGGCTTACCCCAAGCACCACGCATTCCAGTTTGCAGTCTATCGGCACCGGCGCAAGACAACATCTTGTTGATACGGACGACGTGGAATGGGTGGACACGGACACGGAGATGGAAGAGTTCCTTTCCGGCGAACTTGACCATGTACCTAAAGTTGTAACATGCGTTAGTTCTTGTTTCCAAATTGTGGACCGAAATGTCCCCTCCAGCAGATCAATCATTTCCCATGCTATTCGAAATTCCACCGATATCGTCATTTGTTTGGATAGACTCACTTGTTGGCGCAAATACGGGCGGCTTCCAGAGCCTCGGAACTCAATTGTTCATACTCGTTGGAAACCAAGTGGATGCAGAGAGGGAACTCGTCAACGTTCGCACGCTTTCGGCCGAGATCGAAGATACGAATCTTAGGATCAGGTACACCACGGTTGAATCGGGACTTAGGATATGGCTAGACGAAAATAAAACTGTCAGTCCTTGATCACAAGTAGTAAAATAGTTTTTGCGGTCGCAATTCAGTGGTGATTTCAATCATTCCAACAGTTGCAGTTGTACTGGCGAGCACAACGAGAAAAATGGCAATGACAAGAAATCACCTCCAAACGACTGCTGAGCCCGTAAAAGAATATCTACACACCTTGTTCTTGCAGTAACGGTAACATCTTGCTGGGCGACGGGCCATCTTGAATGATTTCGAGGTGGACTTGCTGGGTGTTGTTGTCGATGAATTGTTGGAAGGGGAGTCGGGAGACTTCTTTCTCTTTGACTTCAAAATTCAGATTATCAATCCAAAAATGCGCTAAACGTTCGCTAAACGATTACCAACCCACTGAAACCCTAGATTTTTGGCCACCAAGGATTTTCTTGGAATATGACCGAAATTCGGGGTTAAAGAATTTATGAATTTGGAAGTTCTGTTTTAAGTGAAATAAATCATTGTTCTTATAGATTTTTAGGATTTCAAGTTAGCTACAAATGGTCCATAGATTTTCTGGTAGATTATCAATCTGCGGCGTTCGGTTTACATAGAAACCCGGTACAGGAGTGCAGGAGTTTAGTATAGAAGTTCGCAAGGACTATGAGTCGAAATGAGTGAAATGGGTAGAAGGGATTTCATCAATTGAATGAGTCACAGCTAATAGAGGGCATTCGGGGCGCAATAATGTCCATCACAAGGCTAATGACAATGTAGTAATTCCCAGAATCGAGAAATATCATTCATGATGCTATGAGCTATGCATTGTATGCACAATGATATATGCGAGTCCAATTAATCTGAACTTGGTCCTTCCTCTGGGTATTATCCTCCTCAACATGTTTTTTTATGAATTCCCAAATCTATGCAGCTTGGCTGGAAAGGATATCGGAATCACCAGCATCCAAAACGCACATGACAGAGCATCTGAAGAGCTTACCGCATGCGGTTCCGAGCTCGATCTGTAAAAATGAAAATAGTAAGCAAATGAATACCCTCCAAAGTCTAGAAGGACTTTATCGCTGGGTAGATGGATTCAACCCAAACCTGAAGGTTTGATCGTTGAATGTGTATATGACAGATGAGATGTATGTGTACGTACGTTGTTTCCGGCGAAGTGATGGACTGGAGTCTTGGACAACATGGCGTAGTATTCGAGCTCACTCTTGCGGAGAGGAGGGGTGTTTCCGGCAATGATGACGAGCTTGGCCTTTCCAGAACGGAGTTGCTTGAGAGTAGACTTGTATCCAAGGGTGACTGAAACCCAAACGAATTAGTACTTTGCGCAAACCAAAAGATATGTTGTTGAAGACAATTAATTGATTAGTTTCGCATACCTTTTCCTGATTTCATAACAAGAGCCAAACGACTGTTGAGAGAGTCGGTGGTCTTCTTGGATTTCTTAGTTGGTGCCATCTCTGCGGTTTTTAATTGACTGATACGCTCCGGCGATTATGAATTTGAATTGTAGGTTTGGATGTTGTCGATGTAGTGGAAAGGAAATCACTTTGAAATTTCAAAATTGTGTCGCGCTAAGGATGATTTTTCGGCTAATCCTAAAATAGCTAAAGCCTCTCGGTTATTTCATAAGCATTCCTCTCTCACGTGCGAGGTACCTCAAATCGGAATGATGGACGACGAGGTTCAAAACGCCAGCCCCCCGACTTCAACATTACCTATTATCATGAGTGCTCCTTTTCAGTTTGTTTGTTCAAATGGTGCTGATCTATAGCAACGTAAGAATCCTTGCAAGAAAGGAGGTTTCCATGATATGATACTCTGTAGTGATAAAAGTGACAACATAACAACACATCTTTAGTCGGAGGATTTGATCACCATGTTCTCTAACTATTGAAGTATCTTCTTCTATTCAGGATTATCCCATCCCAAGATTCTTCCCTTTCTCCTCCACCTATACATCTGTATCTACGAGTTCATTCTTCAACAACGACATTGTTTCAAGTTTTGACAAATAACATTTGAAAACAATAACAAAGAAGATATGACCTCGAATACTTCTAATGTTTGTTATTGCTTTTTATGAAAGCGGAAATTTGATAATTTATGCATTCATCGATGAACGATGCATCATGGTCCACCAGAACCACCAGAACTACCTCATAAGGAATGGATTTAATGGACCATCTGAACTCACCAGGATTATATCCCTAAAGGATATTACTTAAGGAGTTTGAGAAACAGAAGAATTATTACCAGCCAATTTTCTTAGATCAAGTAATGAATATCGACGTCTTTGTATATAAAAATTGGTATATAGATTAAGGGAAAATTGTATGGGTAAAGTAAAGTGGCATTTTATAGTGAAAAGTAATCCTACGTACTTAGCTACAAACAAATAAGAATTCATTAAAGATTTCAAAGAATTTAAGGGATCATTACTATTAATTGTACACGTGTAAAAGCAGAGGAAGAAGACGGGGAAGAAGAAGCAGCAACAGAAGAAGAAGGGGGGAAATAACAGCAACTAGGAGAATAATTCCCCTATTATTTCCTTCACCTCCTCTTTTTTTCTACTGACTGTACATATTGTATGTGTGAAATACTACTTCTTTCCCATAAATTTGAAGATCATTCATTCATCAATCCATTTTCATACATATTGGTTGATATTTCTCTTTTCTGTCCAACAGAAATTCGCTCTATCTTCGTATCGTATCCATATTCAAATCACATCAAATCACATCCCATCGCAAATCAACACCTCCTCTCACCTCTATTACTGCGCCATTGCCATTATCATCACAGCCGCCCATCATATTCATCTTTTTTATGAATACTGAAACTTATACACCGTTGCCACACAATATAAAAATTATTTTATACAAATTGCAACAGTGGTCTGGCCTGGAACCATAAAAGTCGATGTTATTTTGGATTCTTCTCCCCAACAACCATAACCTAGCAACTTGAGAAAAAGGTACATCGTAGTTACCAAAGTTACCAAGGTAGTTACGATACCTAGTAACCAAGAATAGCTCTCTCACAACTTTTATCAAATCGGCAATTAAAAACCTTAATGCAATCATCATAAAGACTTTCTATTACCATTACCATTTACCATTCACGAGTTCCATCAAACCCATTGTTTTCACACTCAGCGCCGTTTTATACTTAGGGCACTGCCTCCTACTTAATAATACTTTTTTGTTTTTGAAGTTTATTACCTCGGGTATTCAATTCAATTCAACTCAAATCTATTCTATTCTATTTTAAAATAGATAAAACTACAAATGTCAGCTGCCACAAAGAAACCTCCAGGTTCACCTGCTTTAAGTACAGGACGAAGACCTTCAGATACTGCAAATATTCCGACCAGAAATTCAACTCGTTCACCAACACAATCAACAACACCAATCACTACAAGTGGAACACACGCACGAAGTCGCTCAATACGCAGTGGTACTCCAATGTCCGCGCGAGCTGCCGCGATGCAACGACCGGGCACGGGTACATCTAGCCTCAGTCAAAATAGCGTGTCAACCGTTGCAGATGATGACGCAAGGGCTGAGACTGTCGCTCTCCTGGATGATTTGAAGGAAAGACTCCGCAAGACCGAAAACATATCCGAACAATTTCAAAAGCAAGCGCAAGTTCTCCAATCAAGATTGGACGAAGCGTTACAAGAACAAGGTAAATTAGAGGATCGTCTGCACGAGACCGAGGAGGGACTAGAGACATTACAAAATGACAAAAGAGATGCTCTCAGACAGAAGAGGGAGATGGAGTCGATTTATGAGGCCGAGAGAAGTTCCATGACCAAAGAGAGGGAACAAATGAATAATCGAGAGGAGGAGATGCAAACTATAATTCAACGATTGAAGGATTCTTTGTCGCAAAGATCTTCCGTTGATGAAGAGCTACGAATGTCAAGACGTTGTAAGTTATAAAACCTCTAGAAGTATGGTTTCCTGTATTAACATCATGAAGCAAATAACTCTTCCCCTAACGTCGAGAATGGACAATTTGCTCCTCCATCTGGATTAAATCGCAGCGACTCCCAGAACAATTCCAAATTACTTCTACAGAAGGACCGATTAATAGAATCTCTACGATTAGAACTGGCTGAAGCTCAAATCAAGTTGGTCGAGTCCGAGAATATGGGCGGTGGGCGGATGCAGGAAGTCGAAAAGTTGCTTCTGGAGGCACGAATGACAAATGCAAGGTTGATGGAAGACAATGAGAGCTTCCAACTGCTATTGCAGGAGAAGACACTGAATGGCGATTTCTCTAAGAATCACTTCGAATACATGGGATCTGCTGCGAACACGGACGCCTTGAATGCCCTCGAAGGACGTTCAGGTGGAGGAACACTCGCAGATGAGCTTTCCGAATTGAATGATGGTGAAGGAGAGAACGACAACTATCGTCATCTGGAGGCTGAACTCAAATCAGCCAAAGACCAAAACAAGGCTTTGACCCTATATATTAACAAAATTATTGAACGTCTTCTACAACATCAAGATTTTGAAACTATTCTCGACTCCGACTTCAAACCCGACGGGCCAAAGAGTGCTAAAAGTGTCAATGCCGACAAGGACCTTCCACCACCGCCGCCGCCAAAGGAAGCTAGTGGTGCATCGATTCTTCAGCGTGCGAAGACTGTAGCCATGGGAAATAGTCGCCCCAAACAACGTCCTCAATCCGTGATGCCAATGAGCACAACTTCCATCACTTCAGACCCCGATACCGCCCCTAGCATACCATTCGGACGATCATCTAGTGTCCGCCAACACGTTCGTCCAAAATCCGAACAATACACCGGGGGAGCTGCCTCGGTTGTGAACCAAATGTATCGGGGTGGACAAACCTCGCCACCATTACACGGTCCACAAACCCCACGACACTCGCAATCTTTCTTCGCTGGGGGGAAACCAGCCCGCCAATCATCGCTCGGAAACATTCCCACATCGGGTAATTTCCCCGGCATGAGAAGCGAAAGTAGTAGTATAAGCGGAGATAGCGGTGAGGTTAGCACACCGCCTAGTAACAGCCCACCGCGGCCAAAAAGCACTAAGTTTACGGGCAAACCAAAACCGTTGAGATTGGTGCAGGATAAAGAAGAAGAGGAGAAGACTAAAGCCAAGAGAGCAAGTTGGATGGGGTGGGCGTTCGGAGCTGGGGGTCCGGATAAGAAGGAAGTTGGCCCAGTCCAGATTGAGGATGCGATCGTTGAGTAGTGGAATTTTGTCTTATGTGGATAAGAAGTGGGGGTCGGAAATTCCGAGAGACTTGGAATTGGAATAATAATAAGAAAAATAATATGCAAGAAAGAGGAAAATCAACTTGGATGGAATTGCATGGGATGGAACCAATGAAAGGATTGGAGGATAAGACTGATTGTTTGGCTAATGTCAGATGCAGATATAAATCTATGATCTCGAATTTTTTTTTCTTTTTCTGTTTTCTTGGTGGTGGTGGTGGT
>JWJA01006296.1:0-11457 GCA_000812885.1 Lanzia echinophila
CTCAGCCAATCCTAACATTGCAGCACTCGTTTGGGGTGGTATAAAGGTCACAGTACTTGTAAGTCATAACCATATTTCGTGCCACTCGAGGCTGGCACGCCCGACTTTGTGTTTACCAAATATAATTTTAGATTGCATCTAACATCACTTCGTACTTCGAATCCCTTGCCGATTTGTTTATGAGTCTCAACAAATACTTCCCTGAATATGATGAATACCAACTCCTATTTCCAAACTCGCCTACGCTACGAAAGGCAATATGCATATTCCATGCCTCCATTGTCAAATTGTGTCAAGAGGTCATCTTATTAACACGGCAATCATGTACGTACTAGACTTCATTATGCCGGGCTCTTCTAAATTGTATATTAAGGGGTAAAAAAAGTGACGAAGGACTTGAAGGGTAAGCTTCGTCCACAAATTGAGGATATTGAAAAATGTTCCAAGGATGTCAAGAAAGCTATTGCTCTGGCAAAGGCTACTTACGATCGAAGTGAGCAGGAGTCCCAAGAAAAACACAGAAAGGAGGTTTTCTCCTGGGTCTCTCGTTCGCAAAAGGAGTTCGAAAGAAATTTCCAATGGCAATTGCGAAAAGACGAGGAAGTTTCGAGTACGTTTCACAGGTTTTGTGTCAATTGTTTGCTAACGAGGCCAGGGAAACACAAAATGAAACTTTTAAATCTATTATCCACGTACAAGCATCAAGAAAACTATATCCAAACCCGCAAGAAGCGGCATATAGATACAGCTACTTGGCTATTCCAAACCTCGGAATTCACCCAGTGGAACGGGAATGAAACACCTTCTGTATTCCTCTTGACAGGAAAGCGTAAGTGCACTTACCGTGTTTGTTTCGATGCTATGTTGATCAGATGATAGTGGGCTCCGGGAAATCAATTCTTGCGCTAGTAATCCTTCTACTTTCTACGCGTCGTTCACTGACGACAACCATAGATCAAGTGTAATTGATCATATTTCCTGTCAAAGAACAACTGATGAAATAATCACGTATGTCTTTCCCCGCTTCGATGACCCAGCATCAATCAATCCTGCCACAATATTGAGATCTATTATCCGACAATCCCTTCGAGCCGACGATGTGGTTGGGGAAATCGAAACACAACTAAGCTGCGTCGAGGCCTATTCCCCGGAAACTAGCAAAATTGAAAGGTTGTTGCAGCTTTGTATTAGCAGATTTGCTAAGTTTTACATTGTCATCGACTCACTGGACGAATTAGAAAATGAGGAGCGAAACCTTCTCCTCCGCAGTCTGTCATCGTTAGTTTCCACTCGCGATTCTAAAGCAAAACTCTTTCTCGTTAGTCGGATGAGTATCTCACAAGATATTTTGAACTGGTTCCCAGCTGCTCATCAGAGACAGACTAAAGGTGACGAGGTCCAGGCTGACATTGCTAAATATACGCAAGAAATGATACATGATAGGCAGGATTATAAAGTCAATTCCGATGAAAGGCTTATCATACAGGATCCAGATTTGGCTCAAGAAATCATTGAAGTACTTACTGAAGGCGCCGATGGCATGTAAGTTCAAGTTATCGCCAATCCCAGACTTATTAATTCGACTGACTTCAAGAGGTTTCTGTGGGTCAACTATCAAATAGCAGAAATCAGCGACTGTACTTGTGACGACGAGATACGTCAAGTACTTACGGCTCTTCCCAAAACATTGGGAGAAACTTTCGATCGCGCTGCGAAACGGATCATGAAGCGTGGCGCTGCCAAAACCAAGATTGCTGGTCACATTTTCCAATGGGTTGCAGCAGCAAAACGAACGCTAACACTCGATGAGCTAAGTGAGGCGTTTTCCTATCGACCTGGTACACCCTACCCAATTGTAGGAAAGAAACCAAATGGCATGGAGCGTCTCACCGCATGGTGTGAGAATCTGGTACAACTGGATGAGGAACTACAAACTGTTCAATTTGCCCACCGCAGCGTCTTACAACACTTTTTGACAGAATCGGCGGACACAAGGTTACAAATATTTCATATCGACTTGAAAAGGGCTGATCATTACATTGGCGAAATATGTTTGACTTATCTAGACTCAAACGAATTCAGAACCGATTTGATAAGAGCGCCTGGAGCAATACCGTATCGACTTCCAAATTACATCATCGAAAGGGGATCGGAAGACAAGGGATCTATATCGCGCAACATGAGCAAGGTCGCACAAATCGTGACGGCCCGGTTTCATCATAAATCTACAAACAGCAATAGTGCTATCGTGGTTGAGAGTTCTCAAGAGGATCCGCAAATTACTTTGCAATTAGGGCACCCCTTTCTAAAATACGCTTCTGCTTGTTGGCTACTTCACACTTGTAGTTTTGCGAAGGGTGAATCTATAACTTGGGATCTCTGGGCACGACTGATACGCGGTGGTCATGATTTAGCAACGACCCCTTGGTCACCAGGAGAGTTTCGTGTCCGACATCCTCTTGTTCTCGATTGGATCGACAAGCATGATCACTATTCCTTGTTTACACATCTATTACTCGATACCAAATTAGATGCACATGAAGAACGGAACTTGGTCCTACGCTACGCAGAGCACGATGGCGTAGGGTATATTCGTATTTTGGGCAACTGTATAGAGAACAAGGAAGTCTTCTCGCGGAGCTTAGAATATGCTTCTCGCATAGGGAATTTGGAGATGGTGCGACACCTCCTTGAAGTCGAATATGATCTTAATGTTCTTCACGCAGAGGAGTACCGCCCAGAAATACAGAGAACGGCGTTACAATATGCATCTTACTTGGGCAATTCAGACATTGTAAAGATGCTTTTGGATGCCGGTGCAGACGTTAATACTGTTAGCAATTCCGGAGAAACGGCATTACATCTTGCATTCCAAAATAGCTTAAGCTCTTTTACTAGGGATGCATTGAAAGTCGTGCAAATCCTTTTGGATGCTAATGCAGATGTTAATATTGTTAGCAGTTCCGGAGAAACGGCATTACATCTTGCAATCCAAAATAGCTTAAACTTTCATAATGAGGATGCATTGAAAGTCATGCAAATGCTTTTGGATGCTAATGCAGATGTTAATATTGTTAGCAATTCCGGAGAAACGGCATTACATCTTGCAATCCAAAATGGGTTTGATGATAGTAATAAATTGAAACTTGTGCAAATGCTTCTAGATGCAGGCACAAACGTTAATGCTGTTACCGACCTCAGAGAAACAGCATTGCATATGGCATTCCAATCCAACAATTCCGGCAACACGGCTTTGCACTGTGCCGCCAGAAATGGCTATTCGAAAATTGTATCGGCACTTCTTGCTGCAGGTGCCGACGTTGATGCCAGAAACAACCAGGGGGGAACCGCACTACACCTGGCTGTATATCCTATTGTGCAAGACATTGAAAAGCAAAATAGATTAAAGGACGGAGAAGAGGGATTAGAATCTGCAGTTGTGATTACACGCAATATCACCGAGGGAACGGAAGTTGTGAAGACGCTTCTAGATGAGGGTGTAAATGTTAACGCAAAGACGAATTCTGGAAGTACGGCTTTGGATCTTGCGAGGAGATGCGAATACTCCCTAAGGCTCCCCCTGGATCCTATACAGAGGATTATTGATATGCTTCTCCATGCAACGGAAAATACTAAGTCTGCGAAGAGGCCGCTAAGTTTCCGAATTGACCCTGGCCAACAAGAAATCCATGAGCTCGATGTTTAATTTGATTTATTACTGTATCTACTTTCCACATCACCATGGGTACAGTCAGAGTCTCATCCATATTCGACCTTGACACATCATGAGCTCCAACTCATCATTATCCCCTTCAATTCTGGAGCACCAACACCACCACCACCTAATCCGTGTTGGTAAAATCCACCGACGTGCTCGCCTGTCCCTTGGCCGCAACATCCAACGCTACATTCGTCGCCAACTTCGCCTGTTGTGCTGCCAACTCACTGGTACTCCCAGTATTACCCTGCGCCGTCTGAATCATGATCCTCATAACATCCGTCTGCAACTTCAGCACCTTGTTCTTGATTTTTCCAACCTGCAATGGCTTACCAGCAGTACTGGTAGTGCCTCCTGCTGCGGCAATGGCGTCGTTGAAGCCGCCCGTGCCTGTTTCCGCGTCCTCGGAGATTTGAGCGGCTTTGACGATGATGGCGAGATCGGCGGCGGAGACTCCGGCAAGATTGCTGGCATCGACCTGGATGGGGTTAGTTGGGTTCGAGGATTAGAGGGATGATGAAATCAATACGTACGGGGAATTTGGCATTCACTTCAGCAAGGGCATTTCCAGCCACGCCGTCAGAAACTTGGAATCCACTGTACGATGTTGCCGTCAAAACGCTCGCACTCGTCCCAGTAGCACGTTTGGAGGAATCAATTGGCGCAGCCAGGGATGCGACCGAAAGTGAGAGGAAGACTGCTATGCTCGATGAGAAACGCATTTTGTTGATTATTCGATTTAAGGATCGTGAATTATATGTTGTTTGAAATGGTAGAATGAATGTATAGAATGGAAAGTCGATCGACAGCACAGCTGGAAAAAGAATGTAAATACGATAATCAAACAACTGGACGACCTGATGCGCTGAAGAGTTAAGTTAAAGAAACATGGGATATTGGTGACATCTTATAGAATCATGCCTTGAAGGATGTCAAATGAGTGGCATATAGGTGAGACGAACCCTCACAGGGGAAGCTCAACCTCTCTCAATTTCACTCAAACCATTGGCCGTAATAAACCCACCAATCCGAACTTTCGGAAAAATATAATAGCATATACGGATGCATCGATACGCGATAATTGTTACATCACAGGTTGGGTTTACGGTTGTATTAAAGTTGTGGGGGGGGGAGCTTGAGACATCGGTTGTAGGAGCTTTTATATTGATCGACGTTTGAGACAGGGGTTCTAACGAGGAGTGCTAAAGTACATTCCAAAAATCCACTGTATTCAATTCAATTCAATTCAATTCAAAAGCTGATAAAAACCCCGTAGCGAGCAATTATTACGAAAATTTCCAAAATGAGGAGGTGGAAGGGTTAATATGAATTATTAGGCGCCGATCATCTCGCCTAGAGAGGTTGCGCCGAAGTCGCATCCTGGCATATGAGTTGCTCTTTTCAGGATCGATCTACTTAACCCCTGGGAATGAATGAATGAATGAATGAACCTTGCTTCGTGCATTTAACACATCAATTTCGGTCCATAAATTCAGAAAGAAAATATCGCACCCGAAAACGGTCAGTGAAACCGAGGTCCACCTCTGCTTTTTTGGTAATTTCGATAGCATGCGCTGATTTCATGGTAATGCGGTCGTAAACTATCATTATCCAATGGTCATGGCTTGTACTTAGATGTTAGCGCTTGGAGTTATTTTCTTTTTTCTATCAGCAGATAGGAGTCGGATTTATGAATTCACGAAATGATTAGGGGCTTTTGATGGCTGTGGTACGGTGTCGGGCTGCCTGGCAATTGCTTCGGAAAGTTGCCTCGAGTCACAATATCCGTAAGAACGAGTCCTACTACGATGCTACTGCCGCTGAATAATAGTTCATCGGAGCAAGTAGATCTCGCACAATGGGTTCAGGATCGGGTTCGTCGCGAATTAAGTCCTAAGGGCTGGGGTTCTTTCGTGGTTTTCGAACCTTTCGCAGCCGGTCGGTCGCACAGGTGAGGAAGCAAACATCCGTCTTCGGACGAAAGAGAGCAGTGCAGATGTAAGTAAGTTTTACTTGAAGCTTGTTCATAGAACAGCGTGCACTCCGAGATGAATACACCGGACTTCTCTTCACCGTCCTCGACAGCTTCGATCTGGATGACATCGTTCCTTCTAGTGATATCCATCAATTGAGCACACACTCTTCATTCTGTCACTACAGTAATACAGTCACAGTACTCACGGAACCCAAATATAACATTGGAAGTTTGTGGCGAGATATAAATCGTTCGGAGGCCGGCTTATTCTTGGAACAATTTGTCTGAGATCACATGGGCCCAAGTCATCAATGGTTTAAATCCACCTCTAATCATCACGACATTGTTCACGACACTTCAAGTCAAACCTACGATAAGACAACTGTCCCCATTGTATTTTCTCAATGTCCTGCGCCAAGGAAACTAGGAGTATCCATCTTGTCGGATGGATGTATGATGATCGAGGATCTTTTCTAGTGAAGCGCCGAGAAGAGGTTCTTAGATCTTGAGTAGACGACTGTATGAATAGTCTGTTCAAGAAGGGGTATTTAGGTATCAAGGAGGTCGCGGCTGACCATTGAGATTTTCACGCTGCTGCGTTCATCAGGGTTGGATGGTTTGCTCGATAGGGTTTGGTACGGCAGCGAGCAAGTTATAATGTTTCGAGCTTGTCTTGCCTTGCCTCGAAACCAGACGGCATGTATTGTTGATGTCCATTTCTGTTTTCGATAAAGAAGAAGGCAAACTTGTGGTGGCGAAATTATACTGAGGCTGTTGTCCATCTTAGAGCTAGATGTTTGGTGGGGTACATATCAAGCGGAGCGCATCTCGGCCCCGCGCCCCACCCCGCATACCAACGGACTGCATATTAATAAGCAAGCCAAGCACGATGATGCCATCATCAGTATTCTAGGAACCCCAAGAATTCGAAGGTTTATCAGAAGTTGAACAAAACATACTGTGATGAATTGTTTTGTCGTCAGATCTATAACAAGAATTGAAGTCTTCCCAAAACTGAACTCAATTTGCCATAACTTACGTTCTTTCCCCAGAAGTACTAGTATCCATACATTCGCCACCATGAGTTGGATGGATTCATGGTCACGACCATCCAAACATTCCGCTGTTCCTCCACCTCTTTACTTGACTGCCGGAGACAATGTACCTTACTGCTTGACATGTGGTCGAGTGATGAGTGAGTTCAACAAACCATCTATTACATAGCATTAGATCTAATTACCCAAACAGGCACCAAGAAGGCGACCAAGAAGCCCAATAACGAGATCAAATACTGTTCCGATCGATGTCGAAATCGTAAACCAGGAAAAATAGATAGGAAAATAGAGCAGACTATCATGGCATTACTGGACAACGAACCAGAATCCGGTTTGGAGAAAACTGGTGCGAAGGATCGATTTGTCAAAGGTGACCATCGTATCATTGTTACCTGTAATGAGATTGAGGAGATTATGTTTGGAAGTCGGTTTGATCCAAAGAAGGTTTATGGCAGGCGAAAGAATCGGAAAAGTCGAGCTATCACGGGTCCCGATGAAGAGGGGGAATGGAGAACTGTTGATATGGAAAGTAGTGAGGAATCAGATGATGAGGATGCACCACCGCCTGAGCAAGAGCATGAGCAAGAGCAATCGCCGCTGGCTGCAATGATATCGCTCAGGCGGCCGGGTCCAATGATACGTCCACCACAAACGGAATCAGAGATCAATTTTAGTGTTGGGGGTGAGAGGGGTAGAGCTGAAAGGACTGAAGAGTCGGCTGCTGACTTACAGAAGAAGATGGATGGTCAGAAGCAAGCCGAAGAGAAAGAAATGGTTCGTAGAGCGGCTAGAAGAGCAGTTGTGTTTGGATTTATGGTCGAGCCAGCCTCTGAAGCTGTACCTGCTCAGGTTTCCAAGGGCTCAAAGCATAAGAAATCTGCTAGTCGCGAAGAAGATCCTGTGAGAGAGTCGGTCATGCGCAAGTGTGAGGCTTTGATGAATGGTTCGGTGGTTGAACCAAGCTTTGCGAAAGGAAATTGGTCTATAAGATGGAGGGAGTAGATTAGATGGCCTGATTGTTAGCCTTTGGTAAACATCTATCGCCCAAGAGGGTAAAAAACCAAGCATGTTTCGTAGTGTGGCTTATTACGCAGTGGAAGTAGTGCATGAACTTGGCGATGTGGCTGGAGCCCATTTTCCTGATCTTTCTGCTTAGTAATCATTTCACCCCACCTAACTACCTAGGTACATATTTCAAAAGCTGGTGGGGAACACCAAATGAATAATTAAAGACCGTCGTGGTAACTTCGAATAGTACTGCCATTTGAACGTCTTCTGAAGCACAATGTCTGCCAACCCGTGCTCACAATGCAGATGTCTGACTATATGGCCCCCAAATGGAGGGGATGCACAGCGTCGTGAGGCTGAACGGATAATAAGCCGCGAGTCTCACCCAGACGAATTCGTCTCGAAATCATCATCATGAGCCTGCGATCCAACATCTAAAGCTTGTGAAATGCTATATACTGATCGAAGCAAAAGAGTAATAGGTTCCAAGAGCACATGCCTTGCTGACGACTTTCAAAATGTCTTCCTCAATATCGACCGAAATTTTGACATCGCAGACACCGCAGACGACACAGACATCGCAGACACTCCAGACACCACAAAAACCAGAAGATTATCCATATCAATCATTGAATAACGACCAATATGAAATTCGAATTATCGCCATATTGCCAGACCCGAACGAGTCTCCATTGCGATGCCGGCTAGAGAAGATGAGCCTCGTCGACTACCCACGAAGACAGTACGCGGCATTATCTTATTGTTGGGGCGATATTTGCGAACGCGAATTAATATGGGTTGATGAATTTTATTTAAAAATTGGGTCGAACCTCGTGCATGCGCTTTTGAGGTTGCGAAGTATGGGAGTTTTTTCGATATGGGCTGATGCATTGTGCATCAACCAAAACGATACTCAGGAGAAGAGTTTCCAAATCCGCTACATGACCCAGATATATGCAAAGGCAACAGTTGTTTATTCATGGCTTGGGCTAGATTCGGGTGGGTTATCAAGTACTGCCATAGCTATACTCAAAGAGAGAGCAACCTCGGATTTGGTCGACTTGAGATGTAACAGGCTGATGGAACTGTGTCAAAACTCTTCTCATACCTGTGGTGATTCGGCATGCAACGAAATTTTGATTCAATGCCTCGAGGACTTATTCGGTAGGCCTTACTGGAAACGAATTTGGATCATCCAGGAGATTGCCGTGTCATCTAACATTCATGTCTTGTGTGGAAGTGGCACCGCAAGCATTACATATCATGAAATGATATCTGCTCGATCAGAGTTTGATCAGCTTACACAAAGACATGAAGGTCTTAAAAATTCGAGTTCGTTCTTTGATAGAATTGCGAAGATTCGCAACAGTCATCGTGCCCGAAGTGGTATTTCACTCGTCGATGCTATAAGGGCAAGCAGAGGATTCCAATCAGTGAATCCTCGTGACCAAATATTTGCTCTGCTTGGTGTTTCCCGTGATGGAGGAGAGATGATACCCACACCAAATTATCGGCAGTCGTTGGAGCAAATTTTATCCGATTTGACACTAGCGATGTCGAAGCAGGATTCAATTTTAGACATTATAGCCAACAAAAAAAGCGGAGGCGACTTACCTTCACTCCCTTCCTGGGCTTCTGACTGGCGCAGTGAGTCCTCATGGATTAACTACGACCGCGTTAAATACAAGGTGAAAAGGAAGAGGTGGGGAATCGCAGGTTTCGCCTTACCCGGCCAGAACTATGATGGCCAGATATTGAAGGTAAAGGGAGCAATACTGGCTACTGTTGTGGACACGATATTGTCCACAACACCTCAACCTTGTCGGGGTGGAAATGGTGAATCACTTTCAGACGGCCGCATTCATTCACAGGTTGCGCGGACCCCTGCTGCTTCCGAACCTCGATATATGAACAGGACAAAAAATGAGGTAGAATTTATGTTTTCATTGTGTCTTTGCTTAATCCAACACGAATTGAGACCACCACTAATGAAACTATTTGACGTGCCTGAGTATTCCTATCTGTTGGCCGAATTCGTCCGATATAATGCGATACGAATCCAGCCACAGCCAAGAAAGACTGTGTTTGGACGATGCATCGCCTGCTTACCAAGACGACAATTACCAGATGTACAGCACATGCAGGAGATCGGTGCATCTTCAATATCAATGCACGAGCATTTTCTACTCGAAGGAAAATCAATCAATCGATGGGCCGCGATTGCGAAAAGAGAATGGTGGAAAAGGCTTATCATGGATGGCCCCACACTACTTTTTAAGCCGCCAAACAGTGGATTTGTTGGTTATCTTATTTGGTCACCAATAATTTTCGCATGTTTATTGAGCCATGTGGTTTTGTATATACCATTATTACTTCCTATATCACTGGTGATAGATCTCTTTCATCATCCTGGTACATACTACAAACTGATGTTGGAGAATGAAAATAGCATCTTGAGATTGACGGCGTGCGAAGATGGACTTGTAGCTGCAGCTTGTCATGATGCTTTACCTGGGGATAAGATATGCTACATTGATGGATGTATCAATGCAGTTGTTTTAAGGCAAACAAATAATGTAGGTGAGTGGACGGTTGTGGGAACGGCGTTTATGCCTAATAAGGATATAGATAGGGTCGTTCAGGAAAAGTATGGGAAAGATTCTGAGGGGCGATTGAAGATGACGGAGGAGGAGTTCTGCTTGGTTTAGTGTTGTGGGTGATTTGTTTGGTTTTCCTCTACGAGACGGACACAATCAAGGTCGAATACTTGCGAAGAATCCGAGGGATTTGCCAATCTAGGGTGGGAGTATGTTTGAGAAAGGGGGTGAATGGGTTGGGGAGTTATGAGGGGTGGTTGAGATGGAAGATTGAATTTGTGGAGGAGTGTGGTTATGGGTTCATGAATGAATGCATTTTTACATTACCTTCTATTTTTCGCCGACATTGGTATTCTGTTGGGTATCTAAGGGGACCTGGCGTTTGGGAAATGATATTTTGATCTATTAATTATAAATCACAAACCGAAAACAGAACATGTGCTGTGACTGCAAGATATAGATATTAGTCATATCTGAATAATCAACGACTGGTTGGTTTGAATTTAGTTGTTATACACATACGAAATGCCACTGGCACCCGCAGTCCTTATAATTTAACAATGATGGTTTTAAATTACGAGAAAGAAATATAGGATTTTCTTCTACTTTGACTATATGGATCCAATGAAGGAGCGAAGAGTTTCTAGTATATACTTTGACCCCATCCCCGGTGAGGCCCAATCCCTAATGTGAATTCTTTTCCCTTCCCGATCTTAACTTAGTTTTCTTTCTTCCCTCTGTAAGCTTAGTCTTTGATTTCCTATAAGTTTGCCCATTCTTGATGATGTTCTTTCTTTCCTCTTCCGAGTCTCGGTGAGGTTCCCTTTTTGCCCACCATCTCCTCTAGGGTAAAGAAAATCTTTTCATTCCTCGTCTATACTTACTAGTAGGTAAATAATGTAATCATTATTGAACGCCATCTCATCTCATCTTATCTTATCTCCCGGTGAGGTTATATATACTTGGTTTTAAGCGAGGTATGAATTTTGGTTTTTAATTCCTAGTGAGGTGAGGTGAGTTTTTGATCCCTCTGGCTAGGTTTCTTGGTAAGGTGAGGTGAGATGAGGTGAGATGAGGTGAGTTTATCCAATGGTCATGGCTTGT
>JWJA01006329.1:0-10852 GCA_000812885.1 Lanzia echinophila
TTGCAATGTTTGTGTTTGCATTTGCTCTTTGATTTGCACTCGCTCTTTGATTTGTATGTTCGGCTGGAGTTGCATTCGCTCTTTGATTTACATTTGCTCTTGGATTTGCATTTGCGCCGGGAGTTGCATGTTCGCTTCGGCTTGCATTTGCATTTCCTTGTTGAAAGCGTTCTGGCCTCAAACGCTCATGAAAAGCATCGGGATCCTCATCTCTGTCCGGCCTAGAAGATTCTCTAGGAACCCTGGATCCAGGTCGTCTCATACCCATTGTTTCACTCCGCCTGTTTGAACTACTCATTGCGGTACTCGCCCCATTGCCACTGGTAGTTCTTCTTGCATTTTGTTGTTGTATGCTAGAAGCATGTCTCGATGACGTTGCTGAGGAAGGCCATTGCGAATTCGAAGTGCTGCCAGTGGAGTTGCTTCGAGGAGATACCACTGAATAAATAGTGCGAGTGGTAGTATCTGCTCGAGCAAGCCCTGTTTGGCTTGTGGAACGTCTTCGGCGCGTGGGACGTGAAGATCCATTTTTTTTAGTATTTCCCCCGCTAACGCCTGCGAATATAGCGAAGGCAATGATTAGCACAGGAATAACAAGGAGAGCACCCCAACCATCTTTGCGTTTGTTATCGGATGTTACTTTTTGGTGGTCGGAGCGGGTGTAGAGAGTGGAGGTGTTTTCAATGCCGATTTGAAGGAGGTGGTTGCTGGCGGCTAGGAAGATTTCGCGACGGGGAACGTGCTGGAGTGGGATGTACATCTTGCTTGTTAAAATTTGTTGGGATCGAGGAGCATCAATTATAACATTTGTTGGGATAATGTTAATGGAGTCGTGTAGCTCCAATGGATACAATGAAGGAGAGGAAGGTGCCAATTGCGTAAGTCAAATTGGGAATAGGTGAAGAAGGAATGCATGAAGAGAAACCATTTACTTCGAGAGAAGATGTTTTGGATTGGATTGCATTGGACTGAACTGGAAGTGGGATTGAATGGATTAAGTGCATACTTCGTGTGTTCGATTTACTATTAAGGTTGCTAATGACATAGCTCCAATAATGGATTGAGTTCTTCAATCGAGAGAAATTACCTCACCTGACACAGATATTATGACTCCTTTACTACCCACAACTTATAAGTTGGAAAATACCCCACGATCATGGTGGGCTAGTATGCCCTTGGTGAGTGTTCGTCGGAAAACTATTACAACAAAACACTTGATGCGGTTAGAGTGACATAGGGCTACTAGCAAGAGAGCAGATCGAGAAGCAATTTTCTAAGTCTATGTGGTAATGTGATATCATGTGAGATTATTAGCTAACGGTAGTGACGAGTTAGTTCCGGTAGTTGGAAAGTATAGCGTGGGGTTGCCAAGGAGATAGGGAGTAGTCTATTTATTAATAGGGTTTGGAGCTATTGGCTACAGAGTAGATAGTGCGGGGGAGAACTTGGAGCTGAGGTAAGAAGGTATTTTGGAATTGGATTTTGAGATTGATGGTGGTGTTGTTGTTGAAGGGTGGTGTTGTGGGTGTGATCGTCTGGATTTTATATACCCCTATGAAGATCGTGCTACATTTAAACTGATTGTTGCTTGGGTGAATCTACTTGGGGGATTTTCCACTTTTCCCGTCTCTCTTGGGTCGATGCTCAATTTCCATATTAATGGTGCTAACATTGTGGAGTGAGGTTTGGACAATGATTTTCTCAAATTTGGTTGCCATTCAAAGATCCGAGTTATTGAGAAGAACCGAGGTGAGCTTTTGAGAATGGTATGTAAGTTACTACACGCACTGGTGGTATCTTCACATTGATCTAAGGTTCTTCTCACTTTTCTTTTTTTGCTTCTTGGCAGGTTATTTCTTATTGGAACAAATTTTGATGCATACTATCTTGGCGATTTATCCCTGTAATCTATTGTTTTGAAGGTTCTCGGTATCTTCTTGTGGTTTTGGATGTCTGCCTTTTCTCTGCTTGCTCTATTCTTATGTTGATGGTAAATCTGCTCTTGGAGCCTAGCCTTGGTTGATAGGCGGGTTTGCTGATATGTATGGAGCAATATGGGTAGTTGAGGGAATTGTTATATTATCCTGCTCGAATATCACATTGATGTCTTGGACTAGAGGTTACTTGCATTTATTTACCGGATCAGATCCCATCCACACTATAAATCAATTGCTTTTGATTAATGCTGGTTGGGTTTTATATTATTTCAAATGAGTCATTGGGCCTTTTCAAAATGCGGTGTTGGTGATATGCAGCTATCCGTGAAAATCTGCTGGTGGCTTGCCAATGTACCTGCCCATACAGGGATCTACTGAGAGGGGCCACTCAAGATCCGTTTGCTGTGAATTTGTTTGCTTCTTTTAACAATACCAGGCATCCATAATATCAGAGATTTACACAAAAAAAGAAACGACTTGATATCTGCGGTAGGTGCACCCATAAATCCATACCTGCTAAACTTTCGAGTGCTTAAGATGCACCTCTCCCCCGAGTTAGGATCAATGAGCATTCGTCACCTTTTGTTTAGGTTAAAAGTACAACACTGCTGCGAAGATGTTGGGTCCCACGGTCGTGAGGCTCACTTGTTTCTTCTATCCCATTGGTAACGCACCGGCAGTCAACCTCTTGGAGACAGGACTTCATGAAAACGAAAAGAATGGTATCCCAGTGAGGATATTGTCATTGGGCTGTGGAGATCCACGCAATATTCTTTTTACTTTGTGGTGTAATAAGGACCTTGGTGAGTTGTGATCCGACACGACGTGGAAGTAGATCACTTACCAATCTTGAAATTCTAGCACGCAACCTGAAATGGGATTTCACTTGTTGTGATGTCGAGCCTGCTATCTTTGGTAAGTCATGATTTCCCTAAATGTTGCAGTCTCCTGTTTGTGACAAGTTAGAGGACTGATCCGGCTGCAGCAAGAAATATTCTCCTATTTTCACTTATCATCCATGATGTCCCTGTTGGTTCAATGTGGAACCTATTCTATCATCTCTTTGTCACCGACACCGATATAACGTTGCTCAATGTCCAACTCGAAGCCCTTCTTCAAGCCTCGATTTCCCTAAAAGATTGGTCCAACTCACGATACGGAAGCATTATTCGCTTTGTTAGCAATGACACTCTGCATCAAGTGCGCAGATTCTGGACCAAATACTCCGAAGCGACAACTCTCGGAGAAGCAGACCGAAAACATGCACAAGCTGAGGTCACTCGCAGTATCAAGGAGAGACTTTCTACCAAGCAAAAAGAAGGCATTATCAGTCATGGTCTTCGTGCCGCAGGGCCTCATTGGGACTCAGCCGTCGCACTGTTGCCGTCTTGCTTTGAGAAGTTCTGGGAAACTGGGGTGGTGGGAGGTAATGTCGATGATCAACGAGACTTGGAACAAAGCGGAGGCGGGCAAGTCAATCCATTGATGGCCATATCTTCGGAGCCGAACGGAGCCTTTGCGGTGCATTCCGACAGTGACCCTCTTATTGGGTATCATCTTGTATCCGCTTTTGATGACAAGGAAACCGAGACATCTGCAGAAGATGTCGTGAGATTGGCTAAGTCGCAGTTCACGGAATGGTGCAAGGCTTTCAAAGATCGTGTTCGCCTGAAAGCGATCAAAATTCGAGTTTTCTGCGGTGATGCACTGAGATTCTGTTATGGGCTGCAGGGTCTCGAACCAAGTAAGAATATTTGGCATACTCAAATTATCAGACTCTACGCGTCAGCATGGCGTAGCACCGCCCTCGATGTTCAAGATATCGTGGACGAATGTCAGGAGATGCTTTTCGATGTTATTGACACCTCCAACCTCGTCGATCATGTGGGTATGTTGAACATATTGCCTGCCGTATCTCCACTGCTGTCTCGAAAAGCAACTTCAGTCCTTTCTACCGACTGTCTTCTGAAGCTTTCCGACGACACTACCGCCGCATTGTCGATGCTCTTGTGCTCAGATGTTACAACGTTTTCACTGCTTTTGGGACTGGCACCAGTTGGACATCTTCTAGGGTATACCGTAGAAGCCACAGGAAATGAGGTTGCAGCACGTGAAGCATTTCCTGTATCGCCTGGTATGCAGTCGCAACATTACTTGCGGATTCCTTGGAAATGCCTGGATTTCGGCGATCCCGATAGGACGGATTCTGGGGAGGTTATTACTCCTCAACTTTTCTTTCAGCAAGACCAGCTTGTGGAGTTCTGCCTAGCCTTGTATTTGAAGATGTTTTCCTACGAAGATATGAGGACATTGAAGGAGTCGACGATGCGTCAAGTCACATCCCCGCCATCAGCTGACCCACAACACTATAATCGGATGAGTTTTGTAGCTCTCCTTGGTCTGGTGAAGACAAGAGGCGTCGCGTCCAACTGGGATGATTTCATGCGACATATCGTACACAGGATTGAATGCGATAAGAGTTTGCTCATTGGAACAAACCAAATCCAAGAGTTCCAAGTACTCCTACATATTTGTGGCCTATACTCAAGCGATGTTTTGAGGGCGGAATCTCCTCGAAGCTCTGTACGTTTAAATTTGATGTATGGCCCTGTGCGTTCGCCATCTCAAGATAGTAGTCTTGGTCTATTAGATCAAAAAGATATCCCTTCAGTTGTTTGGCTAGCTTTGACTGTTCCACGACAAAATCTTTCGGTCTTCACCTCGCTATATCAAAAAGGCCGATGCGGCTCGGGAACACCAGCCCTACATGTCAACGTTTCGCAACTCGAAAAAGGGCTTGAAAATTCTTTCTTTTCCAATCATTGCTTTTTCGGGAAATTGGTCGTGCGTGGCGAGACATGTGATATCCTTGAAGATGACAATGGCTGGGCTGGAACTTCAAATCTGATTGTGACATGCGCCGTGCCAGCTTGGTTACTGTTAATCGGGTCAGCCTATGCTGTTCGTGTTGATCTTGCTGTGTCAACTAGCCCTGAAACCGCACTTCTATTTTCTCCAAAACTGGGGATGGATATGAGGGTATATGGTTGTGGACTCCGCGATGACAACCTTGTGGTTCTAAAGCAACCGCCAGGGGCGCGCTTGGGTGGCTTTGATCCAATCCAATCAAGTCCTTCTTCCGAATCCTGGAACGAGCTTTGTGTAGTTCGTCTAGACAGCCATTTCTGCGCCAAAGAGATTGCGATTCGAAAACGCCATGAGCAACATGGGGGATCAACCACTAATGGGGCTGAAGTTCTGCATATTTCAGCATACAAGTTAACTGTGAAAATGTCCAAAAACAACGGGGACAATCTGGTATTACGAGCTCCATACCCAATAAGTTCTGTAGGAGATGTAGAACTTACACGAGATATGATCTCGGCAACCGCAATACTCAACTCGCTCGAAAGCTTCGGAGACCCCGCAGGTCATAATCCATTTCCTGTACTTCTCGGCGCCTTGCAACCGACTTCGCTCACTTTTCCGCGACTAAATCTCGACCAAGAACCCGTCATTCCACTTGTCGCCAATAGAAAAGCAACGTGGATAGAAAGATTCACAAGCCAAGGGCGATCGCTACGTGTCATGCATCCTCCCAAGCTTCAACTGAAACAAAGCATCAATAGTATCCTCCGTATCGTTGCCGAGCTAAACCCTGATCATCATGGAAACCGGCTGTTCTCACTTTCACTGTCTAGTGAGGATGGCATCATTATGAGTGATATGTTTATCGCCGTTTCACAGTTACGACACAACACGGCACAACAATCCATCGTGATGGATGCATATGTGATTCCAATTACCGAATCTCGCGCCGCAGAAATGCGTGCGGATCCCACTTACAAAACCTTGACGGAGAATACATCCATTAGCATCATCATCATAAGTCCCGAGGAACAGGTTCTCTGGAAATTGATGTTACCTGCTATAGTGGAAGCCTGTCGTGTATGGGAACATGGACCGACTTGTGAGTATCGCAGTTCTGCTGACGCGAAAACAAAGCCGCGGATTCCCCTGTCGACAGAACATGGCGAAATGCCGACCTGTACTTGTGGCGAAGGAAAGGACGTCGACGGATTTCCGCACTTTTCCGGCTGGCAACCACTGCAGAAATATGCGACAAGAGTGGCATTGATGCCGTTGAGTGCGGTACCATGGGTAGATGGGGTTGGTGGGCCTGAAAGGACGATACCTTCGGAGTCGCCCACGGCTGTGTCGAAGGAGCGGAGAAAATGTAGCTCTTGTGGAAAGGCTTCGGACACCTTGAAGATTTGTTCCAGGTGTGGGATTGAGAGATATTGCAATCATCAGTGTCAAAAGGAGGATTGGAAATCGCACAAGAAGGTTTGCAAGAAGAGTGCTGTAGAAAAGTAAGTTTGATATACTCGAAGATATGTATTTTGCAGTTGCGAGTTAGACTCGAGGTACCTTCTCGCAGCTAGTCCTCAAGAGAACATCATCGTATGGAAAACACTCTCGATGTCTCACTAAGTCTCAACTATTCAAAACTTTGATAGTTGATACGCAGTTCTGCAAGAGTTGAGAGCATGGTACACCAAAATTCCTTCAATATTACCGTCTATGTGCCCATGACCTTCCAAATATTTATACAGAGCAACGAAAACGTTTCCCAACCAAACCTTGACCCACACGTCTAATACCCATTCGCCACACTCCACCTCAGCAACTCCTTCAACTGATCATCATTCTTTCTCTCCCCCACGAACCCCGCACTATCATACCACTCCACCATCTCCCTCCACCCGATATCCCACTCCTCTTTAATCCAACCCTGCATTTCCGCCATCCACAACTTCTCATGCACGATTTTCAATTTGCCCTTCTCGTTTTCCTGTGGAAAGAATCCATCCCACTCTCTATCGAGCACTGTCACCGGAAATGCACCATCTATCTTGAATTGCCAGGACATAAATCCCTGATCTGCCATGTGCAAGACATAACTTTCATACTCTCTATAATTTTGCATAAATCTCCGATGCATAACTGTCGAAGGCGTGAAAACCATAGCGCCGACGTTTATTTCAACAGGAAGAGAGGGTCCTTGCTGCACAGCTGAAAATATGTAGGATTCTGGATCTTCTACAGTTCCGCATGAGGATGTACCGTCGGGGAAGAAATCAGTGGGTTCGAGATTAGCGAAGTTGCACTTTTGGGGAGGCGCAAGCTCAAACATGGCATCGACGTTGGTTACCGGGAAGGCGTCGGCGTCAAGGAAAAGAATCCGTTCAAAATCTGTTTGGCTCCACATGTATAGCTTAGAGAACATATCTCGCCATCGACCGTAAATAGGGTGGTCGGCTGATGATTGTGGGGGATTCCATTCTACGGATGGGACTGTCGCATTGGGAGGTCAGTGATTGTACGGTTCATGAAACGTTCAAAAGAACTTCACTCCAGATTTAGATATAGTAGATAGGTACGCGGGAGAACGTGGGATATATTGCAAATTGAGTTCGTGAGTTGGGGAAATAAATTCAGAGAATCAAAGATACTCACGTTCTCGGACAATAGCGCCGGCACCAGCAAGGATAGAACGCTGTTCGGCAGTTACATGCTCAGCAACAAAGGCGATGAAGGGGTATTTGGTTGTGCGTGTTCGAGGGGACCAAAGTACGCGCCAGATGAGATTTTGAAGTGCGAGGAAGTATGGATCTCGGATGGACGGATTGCGTGTGTTCATAAAAGCAGCGTAGGCATATTGAGGGGAGGCTGATGGATTGTAGTTGTGTGGCCAATGTGTGGAGAAAGCAGTAAGATCAGTATTGGGAAGTGGAAGGGCAAGGTCTTCCTGGAATGGGTAGATGGTATCTTCAAAAGCGGACTTGGGAGTTGATGGGTCGACTGGTGTCATGGGCGGCTTAGATAAGTCAAGAGGCTGTTCCGATTTCAACGGACTTTCGGTTAATAGATTGGAACTTCCGGGAATGCTCGAATCGGACTCTGTTCCACTGAGTTGATAGTTTTCTTCATTTGGAGATCCATTTGTTAACCCATCGCCTTCGGATTTTGGTGTCCATCCTGACTGGATAAACGAGGGCGCATTGGATTTAACATTGCTATATGCTTCTTCCAGAGTAGTAGAACGCGCCAGTCGCGTGAGGTATAAAATACTGGCTACAGCAATAAACACAAACGCGAAAGCGGAACGACTACGCCGCATGATGTAACCTTGATGATATTGACGAACAATGTTGTCGCCTTCAATCAAAACAATCCAATAAACATCAAAATACAACTCCTAAACACAAAGCAACTGCAGGCAAGTAAATATATAGGACTCAAGAAAAGTTCTGAAGTCAAAGTCTGTTATCAGCTTGTGAACTGTGAAATTGCATGGGCTGTTACCCTGATGTTTATCCGCCGATCAAGTACCAAGATAGGAAGCTGTTCCTTGGAAGCTGTTCCTTGTAAGCCGAGGTCCTGATATACTGTGTAACATATTTCTTTTTTGCAATCAGTTGCACCACGCTGCCACATAAGTTGAGATGAGTTTTCAGCGCCTCAAGAAAAAGCCATAATTGCTTACAGTCATAGTTCTGTCGACTTCATCTCATACGTTCAACATCAGACCATGGGACGGCCCAAATACCTAGATACCTATTTGGGTCGGTAGATATAGCTGAATTTGATGTTTGGTTATCACATGTTTGCGGGGTAAATGTTGATATGACTGGAAGTTCGGGTTTGATACCGCTGCTTTTATTAACAGTTCACCCCTGGCGAAAATCGGCCAGGCAGAACATGACAATCGCGTCATGAGTATTACTGCAATAAGGCTGATATGTCTGAAAATAACTTAGGTAAGGAGCTCATTAGCTATTGACCTTGGCAGGAGAATCGCGGAAAGTCTATGAAAAGGCGCAATGGACCTGAAATGATAGGCCACGGGGCAAATTAGCCTAATGATGGTATAATGGCATGTAACATGATACTACTCAGCGAGGAGGCTTGGGCTGACTTTTGGCACACCAACCGGCCAATCAATGTGGCCGGTGTTTTTGAACAATGAGGCTATGAGCCTTGGCCCCGCATTTATATACTACTAACTGCTTGTTGACTTTCATTCTTTTGATGATATTTTCTTCGCATTGAAGTTTGGGAGATATATCTCCAAAGAAAATATGAAGAAAGAATTATTTTTCACATTTGGCCCTAATGATTCTTATTTCTTCATAAGTCCATCAAGCTATAGGCAGTAAGTCAATCCCGCCAGAATAACCCTGAACAAGATGTTGACCCAGCAGGGTCGGCTTCGATGATGTGGAAGCGTACAGTTCGAATGTTTCAAAGAGGTTGTGGGTAGCACGATCCCCTCGGTCTCGGGCATTTTTCATACTGCGTTTACCAACTAACCCTCTCGAGGGCCTTAGAATAGGTATGTAGTTCGCCCTTCTTGCACATTGTGTATGCGACACTTCTAACTCGGCGTTACCATCAGCAAAGGACCCAACACTGATCAGACATTGTCCGGAGTTACAGAACTGGCTTCTCGCAAGAAAATACTCTCCTAGGCGTGTGGTTTTCGGACCCGAAAAGCCCAACAACAAGCATTCATATGTAGCATGGATACCACTCGGAGAGCATTTTTGCAGTCCCGATGCGCCACAATCGGTGAAGGAGTTGTGTGGCTCGCCCGACTTCTGGTTCACAAATATTAAATTGGTTGCTCTTGGGGTGGAAGAGACATACATTATTATCTGGGAGAATGGCGAGATGAGATGGAATTTGAAGAGGCATTATGACGCGCTAGATGAGATATTAGAGAATTTTAGGGATAAGGGAGAGGAAATCAGCGTATGATTATCTTTCATATCCTTTTCCAGACCTCTATTCCATCAATGGCAAGCTGCAAGCCGCTTACTAACTGTCATATTGGCGTATAGCATGTTGCACTCAATGCATCTAGAGCTGGCGACTATTTTATCTACTTTGACGCCCAAAAGCTTGCAATGTTCCAGGTGAGCGAAGCGTTTGGAAACGATATGGAGGAAGTTCTCAGGGTGGAGGGCATTCAAAGTAGGGCGATAACGAGGCGAAGAGACACAGTTGCGAGACCGATTCCACACACCATCGTTCCGCCAGAGAGAGCGCATGGCTACTTGGATGGGATAGCGAAGGGATTGGGGATTTCGGCAAGTGTGTTAAGTATCGGAACAACTATTGCCGGGCTAGCTGCTTGCAATGTTATGTAATATCTCATATATCGTGTTGGTCTTGATTATGGTAGTTGCACTGTAGAGTTGCAATTTGAACATTTTAGATGATAGTCAAATTATTTTTAGTGGAATGTTGATTGATTCTGGGACGTCAGAAACGATTTTAGAGCAAATGTTTTGCGAGTCAGTTCAAGTATGAGAGATATGTACTAAAGTCATCTCCTGTCTCATATCAAAGTCCTTGCTTGGGTGATGCGATATGCAATTGAAATCCTAAGCATTTGCAAACAATGGTAGAATATTAATTGACCTGGCCGACCGTGTTGGTTCTGCTCACTTTCTTCTCGAATATGATATAATTGGTCTATCGTAGCCACATATCGTAAGGCAAAATCGCGCCGTTGATTCGTACTAGGCTACTTGGCCATAATAATAAAAACATTTGACTCCAACTCATCCCAATGATCTTATCCATTCATGGTTGATGTCGCAAGCAGTTTCCACTAAGTTTCTAGACCGAATGCCTACTAAGATGCACCTTAGTACAAATGTAAAAGGAAAGCTTCATTTGAAACGATTTCTAACATACCCAAGCCTTTCATGTGTGCGAAAAGGCTGAAACGTATCTATTGGACATTGATTACATGAAAATGTAAATTATCCCCCATAAACACTCGATGATATGGGAACGGGGATTGATCTTGAGGATTCATTTGCAATGTTTGTGTTTGCATT
>JWJA01006336.1:0-10443 GCA_000812885.1 Lanzia echinophila
GATTCGGGGTATGGCGGTAATGGGGATAGGAGGGATCGTGCAGGGGGTTACGGTAGTGGTGCGGGGTCTGGATATCGATATGGGTCTGGGAGGAGAGGTAGTTGATATGTGGATTTTTGCGAGGATTTGTTGTGAAGTGTTTCATTGTGTTAAGATAGATTTTCAACTGAATTGGGTCGAGTTAGATAAAAAGTATTATCATATTAGTTTTTCATGTTAACATTACTGTTCATATTTCGAGCTGACTTCTTTCCATAATTCTCATTATCCCTTCCAAATACTTAAAACTCACCTTTTTCCAATTTTTTCGTAATCTTTGAAATATCGTTCCTGGAACGTTCTCTTCCTTTGCTTTTCTATTTGGATTGTGAATATATTATTATATCAGTACCATCCACATCAAAAGGACCAACACACTTAAAAATTGAAAACAAGAAAAAAAGAATATATATCATTAAACTACCACTTTAGATTCTTCTTTATTGATCCTTACTGATATACATTTCCCATAACTCGAACTGAAGGTTCATATGTATATATAAGAACACAGATGAATTATCAACTTAAATAACAAAAATAGGATCAAAATCTACAAGTGTTGTAGAATAGAGTAATGGGGTATCTTGCGGTGAACATGTAAAAGCAGAAAGAAGTATTTATTTATATTTTGCATCAAATTGCAGTGAGGATATATAAAAGATACAGTTAAACCAGGCCTTCTTTACAATAACCAGGGCTAAATATAAACGATACTTTTCTTTCCAATGAGTAGCAACAATAATATAAATCATACATAGTAATATTGTATTTGAGGTTTGCCTTGATTTGCTGACAACATATTACGCCACAAGAAGTCAGCCATATTTAACCGAGTTACTCCTGAAAGTATGATGAGAATCTTACGGATAAATCTAACATATATACCTTCTCTAAATTGATGCTATAATATGGATAGAATATTCACTACTATGTGTTTGTCCGTCTATTCTCTATTCATCATTCCATATCCTCATCCATCCCCATCAAGAAGGTTCCTCCAGCTAACCTTTTGCTGTTATCCCTTCCCAAATCACAACATTACCCACCATAAACTATGGGTTACACCAATCAAACCGATGGATACTAGGGGGGAGTTCAATAACACATTAACCAGCGGCATTACAATCTAATACCTTCACATTCAACTTCTCAAGTTCATAGATTTTTGTTGGATGTTTTGGATTATAGAGTTGGTTTCAAATTTTGCAAGTGGTTGATGGATTAATGCAGTCACTGATGAGAATTTTAATACAAATAAGAGGGTAGCAGAGGCACGGGGTAAAAAGTCACATATTTTCTTCTCGGATTTGCAAGACAAAAACAATTGTATTGAATGCAGGCAATATGATTATGTACAACAAGTCTATCCAAATCGCCAAACGATTACTGATTAAAACCACGCTCGACGCCCCAATGCTATGAAATTAAACTCTCAACCCTCAAGACCTCTCTCCATCCTGATCGACTAACGATATCGACCCAGAATCTATGCGTATTGGTAGGCGGCTGCGGAAGAGTCGGAGGAAGCGACGGCAGACAAAGCAACCGAGGTGCAGTTGCCGGTTCCGGCTCCACCGGGGGTGGCGAAAAGCTGGTAAACACCAGCATCGGTGCTGGCGCAAGCGAGGAAGCCGTAGCCAGGGTATTGCAATGAACCGAAGGTGGTGCCGCTTGGTGCGGTGTACTCGAAGCCGGTGGCCTTTCCTCCGTGGAGATCGTCGGAGTGAGGAGTGGTGTATGCAAGCTCGTAGGTAGAGGCAATGTAAAGTTGTTGACCTCCTGGAACTGCGACGTCCATGGAGACGGTCTTGGTGTCGCCACCAGCGAGGAAGGTGGTGTCAGTGCCAGCTATTGCAATTGTTAGTGGATGATATGTAATGCTCAGAGAGGAACAAACTTACCTGGGCAATCGGTGTTGGCTGGGCAGTATGAGGCGGTATCTTTTCCGATCCAGAGGGCACCTTCAGATGCGACGACGGTGCGGGATTGCAAGTCTGAGCCAGATCTGACGGTGATGAGGCCGAAAGCACTTTGAGCAGCAACGGAGCTGGCGAGCATGGAGACGATGACTGATTTGGAGAACATGTTGATGAGCGAGAGTAGTAAGTTAGATTTGCAAAAAATCAAATATTAAGTATATAAAAGAGTGTTTGGATGTAGTTGGAATGAATGAGAGTAGATGTGATGTGATGATGGAATGTTCTGTTGGTGATTCTTCAACGTCCTTATATAGTCCTCAAAACCCTTGAATCTATTAGACTTTATGAGTTATATGACAGCCAATGATGATCTTTGCTTCAAGAAACATCTTCACCCCTTTTCGGGTAAACTTTCAAGTACAAACAATTCATCTGATTGGTGCGGGAGATGGCATCAATGATCATCCTTCCCCGACTGCTGTTCCTGCTCCACAAATGCGGCTGACGACTTTGCCTACATGGCATTTGGGACTTCGTATTTCTACTTGGCACGGAGATTTTCGAAGTCCGAATCGAGCAACAGTGGTAGCCAGGTAGAAGTGTGGAGATCTGTACACCATGAAGTGGAGAAAGATTTTCTTTACCGACGCTGGGCATTTAAGCTTCAATTTTAACAGCTAAGATGTGCACTCCATAGTGATTATTCTGGAACAATTTGAATAAGAGGATGAACTCTAAACACATCCCCGTATAGTAGCTCCTTGAGCTCAGCCACGTTGCATTGAATGCAATTACACGCTTCACCAACTCGGGCTCTCTAAAGTGATTGGGTTATGGCTCCACCGCAGTTATTGGTACTCTAATGTCGATACGACCTACCTATTGAGAATTTGCAATGCCAAGTGGTCATTAAAAGAAACCAGGATCTTTCGGGATTATCGTTGTAGATCTTGACTTGGAAGTCGGTAGTTTCGCTCGTATTTTAAGGCTCCGGATCACCAGGATCATTCCCATATATTAAGCTTTATGGAAGGATTTTCTCCCCACCTCGTACCGGGGGAGGTTAAATTTGCCAAATGCCGAAGAAACGCCAACATCGTTCCAACGTTGTTTGTTTGCTGCGCCTTAAACATATAAAGTTTATATACAATACATCGAAAATTATTACTATTCTAGTGAAAGGTAGTAATTTAAGAACGTTTACGATGTGATATACGAAGTCCAGTAGAAACATTGTATTCACCGACGGCATTGATACACCTGACTTCACTTACATTGGTTTCTATGGGGCTTGAACCATAAATCATATCCTCGACTTTGAAACTCAAAAAAGTATGACACAAGACAAGCAGAATTCTCTTGTCAACATCAACAAATGAGGCACAGCATTATCATGCGCAAGTAAACCAATCCTGGAGGCACACCTGTTCCTTTTCCCTTAGCCAAATTTCCTCGCGCTGTCGCTTCTGGTGGATTCATATTTCCAACAAGAACATGAGTGGACGAGTACTCAGGTAGGGGTATTAAACTAAATCCACCACCTGAAATTTGAGATTATTACTCGTCCTTACAACTGCCATGGCCATGTAACAACTTGAGATAGTTGGAAAGGAAATTCCTGAGTGCAGAATTTACATTGATATGGTAAGACTCAGCATGGTCGATGACAACCAGACCGCGCACCAAAACCTGGAACTAGAAGGATCTTTTAGTAGAGATCCAACAATCCAACAATACAATCGATCCAAATTTGCTATTCAATCCAAGATTCTCATTGCAGACTGCTGATAGAAGATAACTTCAACTTTTTGTGAAAGATATGTGGCAGGAGTGATTTATGACGGGATTGACTGTAACTACTGTTGTGTTGTAGTGCATATACATTGATAGTTGATGCCAGGGACCTGGTCTTTGATGGATTTCCAGTAGGACGGTATGATACCTGGCGGTGAGGTCCCTATGATATTTGCAGATTGCCAAATCAAATGCGTTCTTGCAACTTATGCAATGCCCAGGTTTATATTCCGGTGGTATTGATTTCTCTGTGATTCGCTGGAGTTCGTTTGCAGTCTCATTTCCCATACTTTACCTTATTATCTGCTTGGATATGTTCTGATATCAATAGTTTCCGTATTTGTTGCCACGTCCAAGGTTTACTTCGTCTATCGCGGATCTCTAGCTGCCTCAAGAAGTGTGTTCAAACGTGTTATGTGAATGCTGTCAGTGAGGTATGGGATGGCAGGGAATTCGTCTGAGACTTTCATTATAGCCATGAGCTTCTGAGTAATTGTGAATATGTACTTATTTTGAATGTCGCAAAAAAGACCCCTCAATACA
The DNA here is from genome assembly GCA_000812885.1 of Lanzia echinophila. Taxonomy (NCBI): domain Eukaryota; kingdom Fungi; phylum Ascomycota; class Leotiomycetes; order Helotiales; family Rutstroemiaceae; genus Lanzia; species Lanzia echinophila. Next base: position 4,296 of record JWJA01006336.1, read on the forward strand.
TATAGTAAGTTTTAGGGATTTGAGGATGTATACCTAGGTAGCCACCAGTCTGTCAGGGCTAAAGAGTTATCCGTATATTTGTTGGTACATGAAAATTTTCCTCTCACAACCGCGCCCATAGACATACCTATCTCTCTCTATTTGGTCGCAGTTGGTGGTCAATCTCCAACACTTTCAGGACCCTGAAATTGGCATAAAAACTCTGCAAAATTCCAGAATGGATGAATTATTATTGAAAGGTCATTCCTACTCGTTTTGTGCTATTTTGATATCGTTTTGCCTTTTGTACATCCAAAAAAAGTTATCATGTCGACTTCAACGCATGCTAAGTAGTCTGGTAAGAAGCTTGCTCACCATCCAGAATCGACTCTGTCCTCTGCTTCCAAAGAAGCTATAGCTCCCACAATTCCCGGATCCTCCAAGCAAGATTCCTCAACCTGAAGTTCTTAGAGACGTCATAGTCCCTCGCCCTTACGAGGCGCAGCCCCCTCCACTCTTGGAAAAAAAGTAACAGCACCAGTAGCTGAAGTAGCGAAGAATCACATCCCCTTCCACTTAAGTCAATTGGGAAAAGTGTCGATAGACGCAACCCTAAAAAGACAGCAAGGAAGAGTACAGGTAGCAATTCGCCCCACAGTAAGAAACATCCCACGACCGCACTTCGAAAGAAAGAAGTAAAAATCGTTACCCCCTCAAGATCGAGCTCGCCGGTCCTGAAATCGTGCAGAACAATCCCAAATGACGAATACGACGATATACATAAATCATCAAATGAAAACATATTCGATGCCGCAGAGCATGTTATTGAGCGAGCCGGAAGCAACGGTGATCTCATCTATTTTGGAAACATCCCTACTGCTGCTTCGACAGGAAAAGTCGATGGTATAGTTAGACTTGAAGGTTGTCTGGGTACTCACCCGGAAAAGATCAGGCAGAAGCTGGATGAAATGAATGATGGACATGATAGGTATGTATTGAGCTCACGATCTTGTTCCATGTTCCAAGCCGCTAATGTCATATCGTATACTAGATTGCAAGTCCCAACCATATTTATGGTGGGAAATATCCTCCGCTTCCTGGTGAAGATAGGCTCTAGTTCAGGTCCTGGTTCTACTGTTTGTACTGAAAAACACAGAGTTGCAGTAGAAATCAGACTTACAGGTACGTAAAGCCCTTACTGGTTAAACTTTCCTCACATCAATTGCATACATAACTAACTAGATAATCAACCACAATAGAAGTAAAAAGGCCCGAGCTAGAAGGAAGGGAGCGTGCTAAACACAGCAGAAACCGACAAAAACGGAAGCAAAAGACAACATTCCTGACGCTTACTATAGCTTGGCGTTCAAAGTATCCGTGGTAGACCAAGCAGCTGGCCAGCTACCAGCCTATATAAGTTCCATTATCAGGTCATCTACGGAAGAAACCATTGATGCGGATGTGAAACATCAACTATCATATGACAGTCGATTACAAAAAGGAAGATCTTTGGTTAGCAGAATACGCTCGTCTCGCCTCTGAAAATAAATCTAGATGAGATGAAGAAAGTTTCCCCCAAAACCCTTTCACCGTAAGCAAGTCTTCCTTGACGTGCTTAACATCAGAACGAGTTCCCAGGACATACTATCCCCGGCACATTGAGACTTAGGATAGGTACCGAGATAAGCGATTTCAATCGGGATAATTCCAATATGGAACGGAGTGAATATATGAATTGGCTTTTCCGTCATTGGAAGAGTATTCTTCGGGATGTGAGGTTGGATAATGGGGAGTGGAAGGAGGACAATAATAACCCCGTTGACAAGCTCGGTCTCAATTATAATCCTCTGGCGAATTGTCTTGAGGTGTTGTTGGTAGGTTTATTGAAAACAATGCCGGTGGGAAAGCTTTCCAAGGTGATAAAGATGAGGAGAAGAAGGAAAAGGCTCGGAAGCGTGGCGATGCGGAGTCGCAAATCAAGTTTCTCGTTAGGTTGTGGCCTAGAAGAATCTATTTTCTGTGGCGATATAGTGAGGACCTGGACGAAGAAGATAGGCTAAAAAGCAAGTTTCTCAAGTCGCTGGGGCCGCTGGGAAAAACTGGAGATCCAGTGTTGGACAATCTCAGTATCAATGGGCTATGATGATAAAAGTTGAAGCTCGTTGAGCCTGGGCTTTTATGTGTAGTGTTGGGCTTATTTATATGTTTGTTAGTCACTTGCGAATTTGATTTTATGTCATCTTATTCTCGTCAAATCATGTTGCTGTGCATTGATACCCGAGTGATATTATGAGAAGAAAATATTCCTATCAAAGCAATGTGGCTGTTTTTCTAAGAGCAGTCATACTCACAGCAACGGTTACAACCACAATTTGATGCATCTGCCTACTATGTTTACAATATTCTGCCCTCATTAACCTTAGCCCATACCAACTACAAATTTCCAATTTTCCCTTCACCAATCCATAGTGACCTCTCGCGGCCAAGGCAACTCATCATCCTCCACCTCCGCACACAAGAAGAACATCTTCTCCGGCGACTTCTCCCACTCCGGCTTCGACACCAACACCAGATTTGCTCTCAACATCCCAGCCAAATTATCCAAAGCTTTCTCTATCACCGGATCCTTCCTCGACCCGGTTTGCAAACCTGGATTCTTGCTCAACTCCACATAAAACCCCGCAATATCCATGGATCCCCGACTCGTTAAAAACCTCTTCATACTCTGTTCCGAGCGCGAAATTTCCAACGCGATACCCTCGTCTTGCAATGCGGCTTGACGTAGTTGATGAGCGATATCTGAGATGTAAGAGCTGGTGCGGTGATAGACTTTCAGGACGAGTTCGTGAAGATAGCGATTTTCCTCTTTGATGATTTGGGGCCAGTTGTCGGAGGGATTTTGGGTGGTTTGGAAGATGGTCCTTTGCATGGACCAGCGGCCAACGATGTGAATTAGCGTGTCGGTAAAGAGTAGCGTGTGGCGGAGTTTGCGCGCGCAGAAGAGAATGCTGATGGGGTCTTGTTCAAGCCAGTGGGCCAGGAGTGTAGAGGTTTTGCGTTTAGCTGCTATGTCTGAGGGGGTAAGGGGGAGATTGAGTAAAACAGAGGTGAGTGAAGCAGAAACGATAGGAAGTGCGAAGTAGAATTCGGCAAGGCGGACTAAATCTTGGAATTCGGGAAGTGAGGTGAGGATGATTTGTTGATGATACATTGCTTTAAGGATGTCCTGGAAGGCTTTTATTTCTGAGACCGCTCTTCGATCACGGTAGTAGGGTAATTCGGACAAGGCATTGTTCTCGTCAAATGTAGTACCGTCTGTTTCTACAGGTAAGATCTACCTGCTCATTAGACTTTATTTACTCGACTCCGTAGGGGTTTGGCAACACTCACATGTTTATCGTCAATCTCTAATCCCCAATCACAACCATAATACTCATCATAATCAATAACAGCCACGTACTCGTAGCGCCAGACCGCTGATCTTGGTGCGGGTTTTTTGTCCGCGGAATCGAGAAACTTTCGGAAGTAGCGGGAATATAGTTTTAGGATGATGGAGTGGGCGTAGAATGCTTGTCCGAATACGGTGATGCGGATGTCGAGTTGCAGATCCGGGGCATGGAAGATGATGGGTTTTGGGGGGCTTTTGGGGCTTGGTGGCGGACAAGTCTTGTAGGAGGAGGTGGAAGACGACATGGTGGGTTTGTGAAAGTGGTTGCGAAAAATGTCGACAGCCGTAGGTTTTGAAGAGGAGAGGAAACTCAAGCAAAACTTGAAGAGTTGGTGGCAAAGTAAATAAACACAATTTAGAAGACAAAATGCGCACGAAAGATGGGAGAAGAAATGAAGCACATGTTACTTCTACGATTCTTTTTCTATTGGTCATCTTCTGCGGCCACAAAACGCTACATATTCATGCCGTATAAATTGTGCTCCAGTGGTGTCCAACAGATTCGAGGGCAGGACCTACATTGAATGTTGAATTTATATAGTGAATACCGTACCCATTCATATGTAGGGCAGTTTCTGTGTGCTCATCTTTGAGTTACATATTAAAGGTTTAGGTCTTGGCTAAAAGCAACAATCGAAGATCTTCTTTTCATAATGTGTAGCTGCTGCGTCATTGTTTACTTCCAATAATTAAATAAAAACGCGTATAGTCTTTCTTTATCGGCATTGATGTTTACTAAGTTGAGCTGCTTTCTCAAAAATCACAAAGATTTCCCTTGATTCGCCAGCATACTCAACTGAAGTCGCCAGATACAACAGATCTCAGATTGTCTTTCAACCCATCACGAGACCATCTAGTCTCTCGTATACCAGCAGCCTAAATTGAATTAGAACCTTAATATTTAACTCTTATTTGATAAAAAGGGATATAATTATGAAGTTAGGTGAATATACAATAGACTGACGGAAACTGGAGATGCGATGACTTATCACCTCCAACAACTCTCTCTGAACACAACCAACAATGTCTCGACAGTGTCCAATTGCTAGTCTCAGCCGATCAATTCCTCCCTGTCTTTAAATATATCTTGAATTCGACTGCCTTCCCAGTTGCCGTCCGTAACATTTTCGAACGGTGGTACGGGCATGGTGAATTTGAACCAGCCATTTGCCCCACGGCCACATCCCAGGCTTCCAATTTCGAATTCGCAGGAGACGCGATTCATACTGGTTCCCGACGCTCTTCAAGGTACCCCAATTTTCCCCCAAAAATGAGAATGGCCGATTTAGAGCTCTAAACCGTACTCGGCGTACTGACATAGAAAAGCAGAAATAACGACAGCATCAGGATTACATAAATGACTACACTAATAGCTCAATCAACACATCCACTGGAAAAGCATCCGCCGTTCATAGAAATTAGAGCCCGCTCAAGCTTTCCAGCCAATATAGAACAGGAGGTTTGCAGTCATATTTTGGGAGGGAAGATGAAGGCCTTTATAAATTATAATGAATTTAATCGATAGTTTAGCGAAGGATTAATGAGTGTAAGGTTGAAATTCATTTCAAGGTTGACGTTGTATTAAGCTGGACACCGACGGCCGGAAGAGAAGAGATTGGGCGAGAGGTCCACATAACCTAACGCGGGGTTTGCTGACTCAGCAGCCTACACCACTATTCAGTAATAACTCTCGGAAATTTCAGATTTATTCAAGCAAAAGTTCATCAACATTGTTCGACCGCCACAATGGGTTGGTTCTGGGGAGATTCCAGTGGTAGCGATAAAGACAAACCAAATGATCCATTGAGAAATTTGGATCCGAGTTTACGAGAATTCCTTGCAAAAGAATCACCAGTCAAATACGAATCAGCGAAGCCGAATGATACCACCACAACGCAAAGCCCTCAGGCCCCTCTCCCCTCCAAGTCCGATCCATCCAATTCTAAAGCTCATACCGGAGAGGATTCTCAACCAACTGCGCCCGCGCAGAGTCTTTACAAAGATGGTCGTTACGCGCATTTATGGAAAACATATAAACCACAAGCAGAGCTTGAAGCGGCCGCGAAATCAGACTCGGAGAAGATCCAAGATGTTATAGAAGGATACAATTACAGAAAGGCGGAAATTGGACGAGCAGCTTTAGAGAATTGTGCCTTGGAACAGTGGGATGTCAATGAGTGTTTCCGTTCAGGAGGATGGCAAGCTCGAATGACAATGTGCAGGGAGGATAATAAGAAGTTGGAGAGATGCTACACCATGCAAGGAGTGAGTCTTTTGGAATATGAATCGAATTCTAGAAACTGAACTATTTTAGAAATTTCTCAGGGCTTTAGGGTATTTGTCGACTTACGATCGTCCGGCCGAAGTCGACGAGCAGATTCAAATGCATGCTGATACTTTATATCATCGAATGCTTGATCAAGAGAAACAAATCGAAGCCGCAAAGGCTGAAGGAAGACCTGTGCCTACGTTTCCTCCCCTCATGTCGAAATCAAAACCTATCCATTCATCAACCCAGACGCCAGATGATACCAAGATCCAGGCGTCTGAATTACCATCCAAAGTACAAGCTTCCTTTAAGAAACGATTAGAGGGTCTAAGTGAAGAGGAACGTGAGGTTGAGGAACGAGCAATTAAGGCTGAAATCCAAGCTGGTGAACAAATTGCATCACAATTGGGCAGTATCTACAAAAAGCAAGATGAAGAACGAAGGCAAAGGAA
>JWJA01006353.1:0-15196 GCA_000812885.1 Lanzia echinophila
CTTGTTATTATGAATTGGAACCATCTCCTTCACAATACGAAGGAAGATGGGGACTGCGTATTTCGGCAGGTGTTTCCGCGTGTGTCTTTTAATCGTTAGAAAAATTGATTGCGCGGAGAGTAGATTCAACTCACTTTAACAGCCCAGAAAAATCGAAGTTATTGATACTAGGATCAATGAAAACAGCTGCACATCCAGCCTTTCCATCATGAGATGGTAGCTGAACACCATAAACAATAGCTTCTACAACACCGTCATATTTACCTAGAACCTCAGCAACTTCCGCCGTGCTGACATTCTCTCCTTTCCAACGAAAGGTGTCGCCCAATCGATCCAAAAAGTACCATCTTCCATCGGCATCCCGTCGTAATGCGTCGCCAGTTCGGTAGTAAATATCTCCCTTCACAAAGACATTTTCTTCCAACTTCTTCATCGTCGCCTCAGGATTGTTATAATATCCAGGAAATGATGTCTTGCTTGGAACAGAAACAAGCATCTCACCACCTTTCTCGTATGGCTCGCGAGTCGCAAATCCTGTCTTTGGGTCTCGAACGATGGCGCCGGTCTCTTCATCGACTGCAATAGGAACTAGAATATTGTTATACTGCCTTCTTTGCAGGAGCCCATGATGTCCAACGGCCGTCGCGAGGAAATCTCCCCGGCAATAGTTGAGCAAGCCAAACATCCCTTCTGTGCTATTGAAAAACTCTCCGATTTCAGGGACACCAAACCGATCCCGGAACTTGAACCAGACATCCGGACGCATCCCATTTCCATACATGATCCGAACATTATGCTCTTTATCTCGCGGAGAAGGCGGGGCAGCCAGAAGATAACGAGCAGTTTCTCCGACGTACGTGAAGATTGTGGCCCTTGAGTCTCTGATATCATCCCAAAACTTTGAGGTACTAGACATCGGGGAATTAGAAACTCCTTTTCTTGGATTCGTATGAGGTAAATGCGTAATCTTGTGTGGATAGGAGAAGCAGAAAAATACACAAGATGAGATATGCAAATAGGGTTTGGTAGGGGAAAGCGTAAAATTGAAGAACTGTATATGCTCACCTGAACCTTTTGCCTATTAAGTTCGTGACACCAGACATCATATTCGCGCTAGATGTTATTCCACCAGTTCCATGATATAACGGCATACAACTGTAACATCGATCGTCATCGTGTACATAAGATTTGCCTGCTGCTCTCTGTACGTAATTTGTAAGTATATTGATAATACATCCCCATTCGGGGAAAAGCTCACCGCAACACCTGACATAAAGGCTCTCTGTACGTCGAAGATGCAACCCTTCGGTAACCCTGTCGTTCCGCTACGAGATTGTTAGCTCTCCAAAACCTCTTGGCAAAGAGGAATACCGACCTAGTATAGAGGAGACACGCTGCGGAATCGGCTTTTACGCCTTCCCTGTATTCATCTTCGGGCCTCTCCTTTTTCAGACTCTGGATTTCTGACTTTACAGAAGAATCCATGATGACAATCCTAATTCCAAGCTCACCACCCAGAGTCGCCTGCTCGTCCTCGATCCTCTTTATTAACTCCGGATCTTCATCCAGCAATAAGAGTCTTGACTTGGGTACCCTTGCGCAATGAATGAGCGCTTTTCCAGAAAGATTATGATTGATCAAGGCAGGGGCAGCTCCGATAGACCATAGTCCGAGCCACGCCAATAAGAAGTCGGGCGAGTTTTGCAGATAGAAGGCCACTAAATCACCTGGTTTGACTCCCAGAGAAAGATACCAATGTCCGTATTGATTTACTCGGTCGTAGGCTTCTGCCCAGGTGTAACAGCCTTCCCGTGACCAAAGGCATTCTTTGTTTGGGCTGACTTTTGCACTTTCTTCAAATAAGTAATAGGGACAAAGTCTTTGGTTTTTTTCTACATCAAGTCAACTCAGTCAGTCATGGAAGTTTCTTAAGAGAAACTCACCAGCTTCACTGTAGAATCTTGCAATCCTCCTTGCTTTCAATTTCGTTTCCAGATCATTTTTCAAGAAGTATTTTGCATCGAGGTACATTGCAGCTGCAGTGGTACCTGCTACAACTGCTGTGGTTAAAGCTATCATGATTGTTAATATACATATGTGATCACGTCTGACAGTCCGACAGAAGATGATTGAATTGAGGGTTGCGCAGCTTTGAACTGGAAACCAATTGAAACCAATTGTACACGACACAAAAGAAGAAACAATGTTGCGGGGATAGCATTCAGGGCAGTCACGGCATTCTGCCCCCTGTCTTTTGGATGAACTTACCGAGGGCCATGATTGAGAAATCTAGAACTGCACCACCAGTAAGCCAGTACAAAAACAATGCGATACTTTATGATATAAAAACCTTTCGAAGGATATATCAATCAATATATATATTTTTGTCGGTGAGATAAAGTACCTTGCCACGGTGATGTAGATTCGCCGAGGTATTCTACTGATTCTTACAGGACGGGCTACCCCAGCTCCCCAGGTTGATAATTTGATAATGCTCATCAGAGATTGGCTGCTCCGCACGGTATACTTATTTTGATTGGTTCATCACGGCATAACTGTTATTGTACTATAACTGTTATGCCGTGCCGTTAAGAATTGCCATATCGTGGTGAATCACTTATCGGTGTTGAAACTCGGGAATTGGCAAGGCAATCAATTATATAGTATCACTTTAGTAGACATTATGCCGGTATAAGCGGAGAACAGATGTTTTCTTTATCAAAGCCACTTATTAAATAGCCATGGCACAATTATGGTTCATTGAGAAATATAAAGTAAATAACGAGAACTTCCAAAATAACCTCAGCAATCCCGTGCCTGAACAATTTAAGATGGCCCTATTCACCACATTCCAACACGCCAACCTTCACGCACTTGCATCTAGTACGTTTCCCAATTATAATGGAATGGTTGTCTTCGGCGAGGTGAATACAACAGCGTTATCGATGTTGGTAGCGAGTCGCAATGTTTAAGATAGAGTAGCTACACCTTTGAACGAGTCAGTAAACGATTTCGTACATGAGATGATCAATAAGAAGATGGGATAGAGGAATGTGCTCAGTGATCTTGGTTAAAAGTGTTCACAACTCCGGAGAGTTCACTATTTTCAGTGCGTTTTTTTTAATCATAGCGGGAATATAGCAGTGCAATATCTGCGAAAGGGAAGCAAGTAATACGTACATTTTGACTACTCAGTAGATGGCTCTTTTATAGAGCTGTGTTAGTTGGCGATATCTTGTTTTGATAGCAAGCCTGGATCATAGATATGACAACTCATAATGGACTACATTCACGATTATACCTATACTTCAAGCTGTTAGCACAATGTCCCAACTCAAGATTTGGCCAATAAAGCTTCATGTAACAAAACGAAAATTCAGAATATGTAAGAATTGAATGTCATCCACTCGCATGATATAGCAGCCCCGGCGAGGGCGCCATCAAAGTGAGGTAAATCGCAAATTATATCATCAGAAGATAATTGAATGGAATGGTGAGAAAGTGAAAATATACTAACCATTTACCTTGTGATGAAAGTTCAATTCAATCATACACAATGCTTGCTATCAAGTGTGGAGAGCATGACGAAGGTGACAATGACATGACAAGTCATAATTCAAGTTGAATTTGTGATTGTTGATATTTTGATATTGAATTGGAATTGGTGTTGATGTCAAAGTTGTCAAGTCAAGACTTCGTTTTTATAAGAAGAAAAAGAAATTTTCAATTTGTAGGCTAAATGAAAAGCTCCACTATGGAAAAATTGGGACTAACTAATTTTTTTTGGACGCTAATGCTTAAATGCCTAAGTATTGAGGTTGAAAACTAAAAGTCGTAGGGTCTCGCTAATTTTTCGAGTTGCCCACATTCTTGATTTTTGGGAATTTTTGAAGGAAGTTCAACATCAACGACAATTAACGACAAATCTTCGACCAACGACGCCCCGTACGTTTTCTTTCAATTTCACATAATACCTCGACTGCTTGAACCTATCTGAACTCATCAACTAATTACATTCTTTTTCAGAATCAATCACAATGGGTGACGCAGAAATCAAAGCATCGCAATGGAGACTGGTTGAGGTCGGCCGTGTCGTCCTCATTGCTGGTGGACCAGATGATGGCAAACTTGCCGCGATCGTTGAGATCATTGATCACAAGCGCGTAAGTTATATATGAATATGGCTGGAGCCTTGAAAAAAACCAGGGAATGAGTCTGACATGTGAAATAGGCCCTTATCGATGGTCCAGCAACAGACAAATTAGCTGCTGTTTCCCGTCAAGCAATCTCCCTCGCCAAAGTTATCCTCACACCACTCGTCCTTAAAGATCTGCCCAGAGCTTCGCGCACCGGTACCGTCCGAAAGGCATGGGAGAAGGCTGGTATTGAGAAGTTGTGGCAACAGAGCCCTTGGGCAAAGAAGCGAGCACAACAAGCTACAAGAGCGGCTTTGACGGATTTCGAGCGATTCCAGGTTATGAGATTAAGGAAGCGGGCTGGATTCCAAGTTAAGGTTGCAAAGGCTAAGGTGGCTGCGGCATAGATTTGGTGATGGATGGATTTGGGAGCGCAAGCAAAAATGCATAAGGGTTGATGGATTCCATTGCTTCTTAAGGAAGCTTTGTATCCTACGTCAATTTGACAGGCGTAATGAGCATATGGACTTCAAAAATACTTCAAACCATTTCTCCCTCGATTTATTGACTCTGTGTTGTATCGCATATGGATTCTTGAACAGGGGACAAACGACTAGCTGTGTTAAACGGATAGTCTGGTCTGGATGGATGTCGCGAAATACATCTTACTCTTACTATTGGAAATTGGCTGTAATGACTTGTTAAAAGTTGAGGAACTGCAACATCATTAAATCGTACCTTATTTACTTTTGGCTCTTTTATTTACTACATGATGTCGTTCAGGACTTTAGACCAGCACAGTACCCCAGATGCACAATCGCTTACGTAAGCATTAGCGAAATAAATCCAACCCTAAAATACCATCACAATAGCGACAACTTCTATCTTGGTTCCTTCAAGCTCTCTACATCATATTCGCCTTCCTAAAAATCCATGTAAGTACTTTTAAATTATATATAAACTTGAATGTTTATTGTTGCGAGATTTTCCGGATTGAAAAAGCTCTTCCAACATTCTTAGCGCGCACGAACAAAATTTAGAAAATCAAAATCGAAATCATAATAGCTTCATTCAAAATCTCAAAATTTCTAACTTTCTCCTCCACAGACATAACCACCCACCATGTCTAACCCACGCATCGAAGAGCTTCCAGATGAGGAGCAACCAAAGCAGGTCACCGCAGAGGATGAGGGATCTGAAAGCTCTGACTCTGAGGTAGAAGCAGAGGCTGAGGCAGAAGAATCTGGAATCCCCGCAGGTGCTGGTGCGATCGTTCACTCCCGTAACGAGAAGAAGGCACGAAAGTCAATTGCCAAGCTCGGTCTTACCAAAGTCCCTGGTATCACAAGAGTTACTCTCAGACGACCAAAGAATGTAAGGAATTCTTAGTTTATTTGTGGATTTCAAGTTATTTGCGATGCAAAAGGCGGGGGAGCTCCACGACAGCTTTTGGACTGCTATAAAACGCCGGAAGATTCAAGTCTTTAACTTAAATGGTACCTATACTGATTATATGTGCGTCTAGATCCTCTTCGTTATCAACAACCCTGAGGTCTACAAGTCCCCCACCAGCAACACCTACATGTGAGTATATTTACCCCGCACCAAAATATATAAGCTAATCCTTTATTCAAGTGTCTTCGGTGAAGCTAAGATTGAGGACCTTAACTCTCAAGCACAAGCTTCTGCCGCCGCACAATTAGCAGCTCAAGAGGCTCACGACCACGCCGGACATGACCACTCTGGACATGATCACTCCCACGACCACGGAAAGGGCAAGGCAATCGATACCGGTGATGACAAGAAGGAAGAAGAGGAAGAGGAAGGAGAGGAAGTCGATGCTACGGGTCTTGAGGACAAGGACATTGAATTGGTTATGACCCAAGCAAATGTCTCGAGGAACAAGGCTGTCAAAGCACTGAAGGAAAATGATAATGATATAGTCAACTCCATCATGGCATTAAGTATATAGGTCTAAGCTAACCAGCTGGGCTTTTATTTGTTGCCATGTGCGGTGTCTATATTCAATGACTGGACGGCGGTGGTATAGCGCGAATTATGCTACACTCATGCTTACTTGATAGTGGGAATGTTGAATAGCATTACCGAAAATCAATTCAATGCCAACCTAGATCTTGTTTCTTGTGATTTGAACTTTCTGTTTGCAATGGCTTTTGTGCAGTAAACCAACATGTATAACCGACTATGAGTTTTGTAAATATTCATGGACCACCCTTAAATCAGGTTCACATCACTCTGTAAAATTCTCCTCATTCCCTCAATTCCCCCCAACCGGAGTTTTTGAGGCTGAAATTTTAGCCTCACGTGACCTGCCAAACTCAATCTTGAGCCGAGCTTGCAACTTTTAACGACGACGAACTCAACACCTCTTCAGTCTCCACTCCCCGATTCTATCACCACTCACATCATGGCAACCGCAGTAAGTTGCTCCTCTCAATTGATTTGTCTCAATTCCAGCTACATACCTCTATTCACAAGCCTCGCACAAATGCAGACTTTGCATGCCTCCCGAAGAATTCCGAACGCTACTCACTCACTTGCTCCCGCTCTTTCTATATCCCTTTGACCTCGGAATGAACACTAACCCAGCATTCTCATATTATAGCGCAGCGCAGCCCTCAAGCTTGACTGGGCCAAAGTAACTCAATCTCTCGGCCTTCGCGGCACCACCGCAACCTCTCTGCAAGCATTTAAGAAACGTAACGAAGACGCTCGTCGCCGGGTTCAACAACTCTCCGAACAACCTACGCAAGTCGACTTTGCACACTACCGTTCGGTTCTCAAGAACACTGCAGTTATCGATGAGATCGAGAAGCATTTCAAAACTTTCAAGCCAGCAAGCTACGATGTAGGACGACAGATCAAGGCAATTGAGACATTCGAGGCACAGGCAGTGAAGAATGCAGAGGAGACAAAGGGGAGAGTTGACTTGGAGTTGAAGGATTTGGAGAAGACATTGAAGAACATTGAGGAGGCCAGGCCATTTGAGGATTTGACAGTTGTATGTATTTCCGCGCGAGTGAGAGGGCAAGAAAGACATTTAACTAATGCGTGGTGTGTGAATAGGATGAAGTTGCGGCTGCCCGTCCTGATATTGACGAAAAGACTTCTCAACTCGTTTCTAAGGGCCGCTGGTCCGTTCCAGGTTACAAGGTGCGTTTTTATCCGTCAAAATATGAGGATTTCGTCAGTGCAGACACTAATAGCTTTACAGGAGAAATTCGGTGACCTTTCAATGCTTTAGATGGCATGAATACCCTAGAACGCCTGCCTTTTCTTTGTTAACTGTACTATTGTAGATAGGGGTTGGTAAGGAGAAGCAAAAATCATGGTGGTTGGTCGGTGAAATGCCAATATGGTCTTAATCATGTCTTTCTTTCTCAGATTACTCGGCTTTGATTCATTTTTAGCGGTGCTTAGTCTCCCAAGACTCCAGGAACATGACATCTTTTCGAAGAAACAAAAGGAGCCGCGTTCGGGGATAGCTAGCGTATAGCCCCTCAACACTTACGAGTTTGTGAGATGAACACAGGAATGATTCATTCGACCTAACCGGAATTCTACCACCTCACTGCGAAGTCTAACCACTCCATTCCACCCATTCTTTCCCCTCTCCTATCCCGTCCTCTCCTAAAAGCCATCTCACCCCGTCCACGATCTTCCTCTCTGCCAATGCAGCCTCATCCAACCCCATGCCCTTTAACCAAAACGTATGTGGCCATCCCACCTCTAAACTAAGCTTCACATGTGCTCCTCTGTTTTTTAGTCCCACCCCAAGGCACATCCCATCCGAATAATATATATCATTCGTACAAAGTTGTATGAACCAATTCATTCCCTTTAGTTCATTACTTGACCCTCCCACATTCCCCAAATCGTTGTCAGATATGGGAATCAGAGCCAATAACTCCAAAGGCATCGGGAACTGCTTGGTTCGATTCTCACACGTTACCGCCGGCTTGTTCAATATCCCAGTCTCAAATTCGCTTCGCATGCTGGTATGCAATTCCTTCCATTCCCCAGGCACACTTTTCCCTTCGTTCGTAGCATCACAAGTTACAGGACATCGCAACACAACACCTAGAATGTTTCCTGTTTGATGACCCTCTCTCCTAGGAATCGTGGCCTTATCCCATAATGCCACAATTGCTGCTAATTGCCCTCCACTTGAACTTCCCACCAAGATAAACTTCCGATTGGGGTAACTGGTGGACAGGGAAACAAAAGCATCTACGGCATCAGATACGGCGTCGTCAGCCGTGTACTCGGGGAGTAGCCGGTAAGAGATTGATATCAAGGGCATGGATAGCGAGAGTGCAAGGTTTCGGCATGTCAAGTCTTCAGAATCAAGATCCCCTACTTGGAGTCCACCGCCATGATAATAAATAATCAGTGGGCCAGAATCGGTTTTGGATATCTCCGATTGAGATGCTGGGTGGTAAAGACGAGTTGGGATTTTGTGAGGATGACCATCACCGAGAATGGAGTCAATGGTGGAGTCGATTATGATCAGGTTATGGGATAGATGGGAGAGGCTGGTAGCGAGGAGGTATGTGTTTTGGGCGAGGCAATTTTGGCGGTAGACTTGTTTTCGAATAGAAGGATCAGTGGAGATGCTTGGTGTAGGAAGAGACGGGATATGGGCGAGCCAGGAGGGATGGAGTGGGGGTGGGCTGGTGATAATTAAGGATGAGATAGTGGTGTCACAAGGTCGGGATATCATTGTGATTCGGATCTACGAGGGGTATTACTATAGATTAGTATTTGATCAGAAGGGTGATGAAAAATCAGCCTGCTTTTCGAAGACTGTGCATACCTAGGCGACAATAATATTTTTACAGTCTGTCCACTTCAAGCGGGCAAGGTATAAGAATGCTAATATGAAACAACGGAAATAATTTTGACAACGATTCAAGTGCTAAATATATCCAAAATTGGATAGACGGCAAACGTAATGATTACCAGATGTGAAGTGATTTTTTCCGGCAGCGATATGACTTGGATGGCGTGATGGTGTCCTTTTGTATACCTGGCTGCAGTAATTCATGTATTATGGGGGCTCAAATCCAAGATCAATTTGCCCGAAGGCGGGATACCCCGCATCTCCACACATGGGGACAAAATCAGCCGCAATTTGGGTTGGTTCTGATTGAAGATCCAAGATAGCCACTTAACTCAAGAAGAGACTTTTATATTCTAATTCTTGATCCATGCATATGTCTATTCTTTTGCAATAATCGCAATATATTATATTCACAAGCTCTTGAACGCAAAGGAGCGTTCTCTTTCGCATGGATCCGGAAGTATTAAGTTCAATTTTGTCGTCGCTCTCTAGTTCATAAATAATCAGAGTGCCTCGCACACAGCCTGGCCATTTCTAATTTCCCATCTCCATACGAATTCGTTTTGACAACACTCGCGAACAGTCTTTCGCAACTCCTTCTCTTCCCGTGCCGCCTTCCTTTGAAGCGCAACCTCGAAAGAAGAAATATCTGACCGAATTTCTGCAAACCCATAGAAAGTAATCGTTCGTAGTGATGTGAATGAATTCAGCGAGTTTGAAAGCAGCCGAGGAAAGCACAGTCCCTGGACAACAACACATAGATCCTCGAGCTGGTTCTCGACTCGTAACTTCTCGATTGAACTTATGAAGTGAGTTTGAGTTATAGATCTAGCACCCAAGTAACCAACTTGCAGCCGCTTGATGTACTTAATGTTCGAACCAATCCGTTGGAAAAAGTCGTGACAAGATGTGGAATTTTTGAAGGTGATGTTTTTGCAAACATTTTGGCACATGTAAGGAAGCATCTCGGAAGAAAGTTGTTTGTTCAATGTCATGAATATATTGAGACAAGTGCAGACACGTAAACCTCGACATCGATGCCAGGTTTGGCAAATGAAACCATATATCATGACTCGAATATCCATTGGAAGATCCAGAATTGAAAAGTGAGCAGGATATGTTGGTAGAAAAAAGAGGCTAGTAAGGCCCTCATAGATATCGTCGGTATCTTGTTCGCAAGTAATGTCCATATTTTTGGAGGAAGATGAAGATGGAGATAATTTGATTGCTATTGTGATCACTTGGGAAATCAAGAAATAAATGCTGCAAGATAATGTTACATCTCGTGCAGTCATCAGAAAACAACCTACCTTTTATATAGATTTTGGACTCAACTTTGATTCAAATTATACCTCTAGTATCCAATGGTAGTTGATGTTATTTGATTTTGGTGAGTCCAACGGCCTTCTCTATAAATTTTGGTTTAGTGAGTCGTACAAGCCGAAAATTACCGAGGCTGTGCACTGGGTGTAGTTCTTTCCTTCTTGTATTCTGCCTTACCTCAGAACACAACCATCAATCTATCATGGAACGAACTCCAATCAAAATCGTTGGGAAAAACACTCGCGATGGTAGTAAGGCGGCTGTTTTAGCAAGAAAAGCTCTGGTATTGTCCAACATTTTAAGGAATTTCTCCGCAATTTTGCTAACATGGATGTAAAGAATCGGCCCCGCGGTCGACCTCTCAAGTTGGAGTCAACGAGGACAGTAGAAGCCACCGCAAGCTCGTCCGCCCATTCCCGGACGAGCAAAATACGCACTATGAAGAATATTAAATCGCGACGGAGAATGTCGTACCTGGAAAAGTTGCCAACGGAAATTCTGGAAAACATATTTATATTGTGTTTGAATTTGAATCTCCCAAATTGCAGTCCCATCATAGGTGGAAAGCTTAGCAGCGAGGCCGTCTATACGAAATTAATTATTGCTGCGTTTGATCCAAACTGGCAAAGGGATTTTGGACGTTTGGTACGCTTCAACGAACGCGGCGTTGAGACGACACCCATTGTTCCCAACAACAGCGAGTTGCAGGTAAGTTCTATGATTATGATTTGTGTCAGCTTGAAACTAATTTTTACAGTCTGCACTTCTACGTTGTCGTTGGGCAAATCTTCCGTTGATTCTTCGTAGTATGGACGTGTGGCATAAAACCTATGCCAAAGATCGAACAATTTCATCTATCTCCGCAGAGTCTACTCGCTATGCAGGTGGTTTGGAAAATTTACGTTGGGACACAGCAAGCCTAACTCCCAACTTTGATTATAAGTATGATCTTACGTCTGCTGTGCAAATCTTTAATACCGAATTTGCGGCATTTTCTACAATCATAAGTAAGGCGCGACGGAGAGAGGATCGTGTGGCAGTTATTTGGTGCAACCTTTCTCGCCTATCCCAATGGCCTATTTATTTAGATGTTGCTAAAGGAACGCAAATACCCAATAATCTATTGATGGGCCCTTGGGACGAAGACTCTCTAAAATACCTCTATTGGTTTGCTAGGGCTTCCGTGGAAATCGATTGGGTTTCATCAACAAGCGGGGAGGTAAGTCGTCTCACTAACATTTCAACCGGGGTGTCCCCAACTAATTCAAATATTCAGGCGGCTTTAATCGGTTATAAGAGGGCTGTTGTAGAGTGCAGGGTTGAGGTAATTGAACTCCTACTACGTCTTGGCGTTGCGAGCAAGCTTGACAGCGACTTGATTCAATACACCCTTCGACATGCACAAGGAGATAATGATTTACTCACAATCTTATGTATCCTACTCAACAGCGCAGGTGGGCAGATCCGTGTCGTGGAAGAAGCAATAGAAGCGTTTGAAGCCGAGCTAGATGACACTCACGACACTGCGAAGCTTGATACTTTGGTGGAATTCTGGAGCCTCCGGACTGGAGGTGTCCAATCGTCAATATAGATTGGAGAAATCTGTAATATAAAGTCATTGTTGATATTTCGCGCATACAATTGCCTATAGCTAATTACAATGCGTTGATTTAGTATAAGCTACCATTTTCTGAGTTGCGCAACCTGCTCAGTCTTAATGTGGGTTATAACTTATAATAGATGCAAGAGAATGATGGATGATCAACGAAACACTGTTAAAGGGAAATCTATTCCAAACACCATATAACTGTGACAGGATACTTGAGCAGCTAACAGCATAAAAAAGCATTAAAAACTCGCAGGCTCTATTATGGCGAGTGCCTACCCCTCAGCTCACAAACTTCTGTCTGTCCCCGCCTCGCTTTACTGCACATATGCGCGCCTAGCTTTTACTCAACATGTGATCATGCGTTAGTGGAGTGGTCCAAGCGTTTTTCAAGCTAGACATTTTTGCATATTTCTAAAAATTACTTTATGGAATTTTATAAGTTCTGTACTGGTTGATTTGCCCGAACAGTGACAATACCGTTGATGAATTGGTAGATGTTATGCGGTCCTCTTTGCGACGTCCTATCCCGTCACCAACACTTTTGAAATTCCTCAAAGCTCAATCCGAGGGAGTTTGTTTTTTCAATGCCAATTCACGACCCGTCCTATTCTTCGACCATACACCACCTTCAACTGCCACCCCCGGCAGCATAGTTTCTCCTTCTAGATCAAGCCTGAGACGAACATCTACGTCCGCCCCACGTTGCGCAAATCTTGAGGCTGGATTTCTTAATCTGGACTTCCTCGGCCGGCGAGTACCCCCTCAATCCCAGCCGAGTCACATTCTGCCGAGCAATACACCCATATACGAAAAGCGCACATTTTTAAACCGAAATATATCTACCGGCTCGAGGAGATGGTCGTGGAAGATTTGGGCAGCAAAGAGGGGAAGGAAGGGCCTACAACCAGACGACCTACCCAATCAAGAGGATGGCACAGATGTAACAATGTTTAGTCTGGGGCGCTCTGTGTCTGCGAAGGCTGCCAGTGAGCCAAGGTTACGATGTACAGAGTTAGATGAGAATGGGAATGTGGTTCTTGTGAATGGGGAATTTAAGAAGAGCGAACTTATTGCTAAGGTAAGACGATTCAGACGTAGACCTGCCACAAAGTGCGATCATTGACTCGTGCATAGTATGGATTATTGCCTCGAGATCTTCGGAAAATCGATTCTAGTACTCTCCCGCATATCCTCGTTCGCCCCTCGGCTTTCATCATCAACCTCCTCCATCTTCGAGTGCTCATTAAATCAAATCGAGTCTTGATTTTCGATGCTTATGGCACGACCGATTCATATACACAATCCCTATTCATGTATGATCTGGAAGGGAAACTTCGCCAAAAGCAGACATCCGCATCCGCGGGAGGACTGCCCTACGAATTCCGCGCCCTTGAAGCGGTTCTCATTTCAGTTACAACTGGTTTGGAAAAGGAATTCGAGACAGTCCGTGAACCGGTTATGAGAGTTCTCAAAGAATTGGAAGAAGACATTGATAGGGACAAACTTCGATATCTTCTCATTTACTCCAAGAAATTGGGTACATTTGAGCAAAAAGCAAAACTTGTCAGGGATTCCATCGATGAACTTTTGGAGGCAGACGATGATCTAGCTGCCATGTATCTTACTGAAAAGGATCACGATATAACACGAGGGGAAGATGATCACACTGAAGTCGAAATGTTGCTGGAGTCATACCACAAGATTTGTGATGAGATTGTGCAAGAATCTGGGAATTTAGTCTCCAATATCAGAAATACCGAGGAAATGTAAGTTCTCGCTCATCCCCTTCATTCCATCGGCCGCTTAGACTAATATTAAACAGCGTGAAAGCGATTCTGGATGCTAATCGCAACTCTCTCATGCTTCTCGAACTCAAAATATCCATCGGTACTCTAGGAATGGGCTCTGGAGCATTCGTCGCCGCCCTATATGGCATGAATCTGAAAAACCACATCGAAGAGTCGGATTTCGGTTTTTATGGCGTAACAGCATGGTCAGCAGTATTCGCAGCGATCGTATGGTTCTACGGTGTATCGAAATTAAGAAAAGTCCAAAGAGTCAGCATGTGGGGCGAATCCGGGCAACGGACAGGAAGAAATTGGAGAGTTGACGAAGGGGGGAGAGTTGAGCGGGGAAGGCGATTGAGAGAGGAACGGACGTCGGCATTAGAAGAAAGACTGAAGCTTCAGGAGACCAGGGCAGCACTTGAAGCGAGAAAGGAGCTAATGAGCAAGGCGAGAGAAAGTTGGGCTGCTACAAAAGGCTGAAGCTGGTCGCATCTAGAAAGATAATATCTATGGCGTTGATGATTTTTGAATCTCGTGTAGGAAAAGTGTATGAATAGGGGAGGCGGTTCATGGCGTTCAAAGACCTGGTCGGCGCACTAGTGCTGAGCGATACTCATCACTCCGCGGCATACGATTGATATGATAGTAATGATTAACTTCACTTCTCCTCAGTCGCATTTTATCTACTAGCAGAAGGTTTCATCCTGTTCTACTTTATGTCTAATAATATGTCCATCAACGCTATCTATGCCATCATGTATGATATCCAAAATCAAACTGAATATAACCCCAATCCAAAAACAAAGGGTATCTAACAACCAACAAAATGCAAACAGATATTCTACCATACCACGCAGTCCTCAAACGCCCAGCCATCTAAAAAAAAAATAGAACGCCCCATAACCGTCATATCACATCAATAACACCCAAAACAATGTAAAAACCAACCTACCTCACCATCCTTCAACCCCTTCCCTTTCAACTCAACCCACTCCCCACATTTCTCACACAGCCCCCAATCATCCCCACCACCATCATCATCCGCATTTCCAACCCCATCCTCACAATCATCATCCTCATCCACCTCCTCCCTCACACACCGCATAACCACCCTCGGCATCCCCACCCTCTTCCCCGTCAAAACACAAATCCCATGTCTCAAATCCAAATCATCCTGATACTGCCCATCTAATCTAAGCCATCTCCCTGGTCTGCAAAACCCGCACCAGCCTTCTTCGGCGCCTGCTGAGGAGGAAGATAAATTCAAGGAGCCTCGTATCCATGTGGGATGGTATAGTTCATCTGGGTAGTGGGGACCGGGTGTTGGTATCAGATTGAGAGAGAGGATGTCGGATGAGGGGGGATCGAGTGGTGGGGGGAGAATCTAGCATGAACTTGTCCGAGTGTCCCTTTGCCGACATGGAACTGGAAGAGCTCGCATTCGGTGGCTTCCAACAACTCGGTTATGAACCCATAG
>JWJA01006402.1:0-13575 GCA_000812885.1 Lanzia echinophila
CTTCCCAAAAGCTACTCCAGTCTTCTGACTCATCTGTTCTGAATTTCATAAAAGCCTTTGAAGACTATAACGAGCAGCGCATTCATTTCCAATCCTCACATACGATACTGTTTGAAATGAAGCTATTTATGACAAACAGGCAAGAGCACCTAAAGCAAGGTTGGAACAGAGGAAGCTCTAGCATTTACATGAAGAGGCAACAGCATTGTTAAGTTAACACAATAGGGGTTCTGATCCATCAGACTCTTCCTTACAATCCAACACCTGAAATGTTCAACTTTCATTCAATAATTAAGAATATTATTGATACAATCGTCAAGTGAGATTTGAACAATCAAATAACTAGACAAAAGTCTTTGTATTTGAAACTTTTGAGAGTGAACTGGTTGTTCAAAGATTGTTGCTCTTGCCAGAATATTCAATGAAGGGGGTTTCCATCGCTACTCCAGCCTCTCATACAGCAGTCGAAATGGCATAGCAGACAGACACCTTGTTCTGAAACTTAAGTTAGAGTGGGCCAATATATATCTTGATTGGCATGGTGTTGGACAACAAATCATCATGAATATGATTTTCGTGCAGTACCATTCCACATTGCTTTTTGGAGATAGTTGAATGGCGCTTTCCAGGGGATCGCCCTCAGGTCAAATACAAGTTTCGAGATGCAAAGGATGCTTCTAACACGATACCGCCTTTAATCTTTGGGTGGGGGTTATGTTGTGAGCTCGAAGTTGGGACTTGTATATGCCCTTCCCATCATGCTGCAGGATGGAACCGGAGATATATATGGTGGCTAGAGGTCTTTTAAGAGAGATATAAGAAAGTGGTATCACAAAAAGTACTTCGGGATGTAACTGAGAGAGTACTAGGTATATACCGCCCCACCATATTATATATCCTGATGGACTCTTCAAACGCGGGGGAAATCTAACCTTATCAGGGAAGATCTACAAGATGATAAATGGATCTAGAGATGTATATGAATCAGGGTCTCTCAGAATTATTTCTAGACATCGGATTTGCTAGTTTAGGGGAAGATAACGAAAACCATGCAGAACATACTTCATACATGAAGCCTTTTCTAACGATGAGAAGGATTTGGATCTTTTATCAAGCTTTGGTTTTTGATTGAGTGGATGGAGAGATGGGGAGGGATGTCTCAATATGGATAGTAGGTAAGTACTTACACATGTACTTCCAAAAGTTAGTCCTACCGGCATTTAACTATAGCTAATGAAAACTCGTTATCATTACTCGTACTGTATACCTAACTTATAAGACTTCACTCGGAAATGTTCTATCCCTCTTGCATTGACTAATTCGGTGTTCCATCTAGTGGGTTTAATTAAACCAATCAAATCCCGTATTAGTTATATCTCCGTTTCGGAGGTATAGATAAGAAAAATGTGAAGAAGCATCCCACCGTTTTCATCCACTACTGAAAAAAAAAAAAACTTTTTCCCTTTTACTTCTTAAGGTCGGGATAAAGGTAGGCTTGTCAGGGTTCTTTCCCCCAAATTGAATTTCTTTTTGGTATCTGTGTGATGCTAGAATAGCGTCCGCGGAAATGGTAATTTTTTAGAATTACAATAGAGTGGACTAAGACGATGTAGACCTCAAACAACTTATGTTGCTATCTTGCTATATTTGGTTTCATTGGAAAGTTCGTTGGTTGATGGCAAAAATATGGTGTTACGCTCTTATTTTCATGGCCTATTCACAGAAGTAGAAGGAAACATATGAATCAGGTGTGGGTCGGACTAATCAACAAATACCCTTTCCACATACCTACCTAACTATTCATTTAAATGCTTTCGATCCTAAAGCGACGGTAAGGATCTTATTGTCGTATTAAACTCTTTCCATGCTTCTTGAAAGCCAAGAATTCTTTTCCAACTTGGTTGTATTCATTCCTCTCAATTTCCATTTGTGCGTTAGCATCCATCTCAAACGAAGCCCCTCTTCTATTTAAAAAAGGTTTCCTCGGAGATAGTATCCTATTTGGGATACCCCAATACTATAATTGATTCATATCACAATGGATGGCCTTCTACAAATGGACCGGGGAGTTCAGGAGCCACTTACAGATGTTCCACTACCACCTACTCCTCCGGATTCTAGAGAAAACAGTGCAGATGAATTGGCTTCTATAAGAAGTCGAATTAGTTCGGTTTCATTATCACAACAGAGGTATACCCTTCCGCCACCAACGAGTCCGCCTGTCAAAGTTCTAGAAGAGGATTTGAAGACACCAGATAGCCATGTACCCCGAGATCCACGACTCATTCGATTGACGGGTACTCATCCATTCAATGTTGAGGCCCCATTGAGTTCTCTATACGACGAAGGATTTCTTACATCTCCCGAATTGTTCTATGTGAGAAATCACGGAGCTGTTCCTCAAGTGGAGGACTCAACTATCCAGGACTGGGAGTTTTCGGTCGAAGGATTAGTCAAGAACCCATTCACTATGACGCTGAGAGATCTCATCAAAGACTTCGAACAGATTACTGTGCCTATTACGCTTGTCTGTGCTGGTAATCGTCGAAAAGAGCAAAACCAGGTTCGGAAATCAAAAGGATTCTCGTGGGGCGCCGCTGGTGTTTCAACAGCACTATGGACAGGCGTTCCTATGAGTGCATTGATCCAAAGGGCTGCGCCTATGAGAGGGGCGAAGTATGTCTGCATGGAAGGTGCCGACAGACTTCCAAATGGCTATTATGGAACTTCACTCAAGTTGAACTGGGTTATGGATCCTAATAGGGGCATCATGGTAGCTCACAAGATGAATGGAGAAATGCTTCGACCTGATCACGGGAAACCTTTACGAGCCGTGGTGCCCGGTCAGATTGGTGGACGCAGTGTCAAGTGGCTGAAAAAGATCATAGTCACAGCCGCTCCTAGCGACAATTGGTATCACATCTACGATAATCGAGTTCTTCCAACTATGGTCAGTCCCGAACAAAGTGCTAATGACCTGAAATGGTGGACAGACGAGAGATATGCTATCTATGATTTGAGCACCAACAGTGCTATTGCATATCCGGCACACGAAGAACAACTATGTCTGGTAGACGGTCCTCAGATGTATCGTGTAAGAGGTTATGCGTATGGTGGTGGTGGACGACGAATCACCAGAGTCGAGATAACGTTGGACAAGGGGAGTTCTTGGGCACTCGCAGATATCCGATATCACGAAGATGATTATCGAAACAATGTTGATGACGATGAAAGCTTATATGGAGGTAAACTCGACATGGAGTGGAGAGAAACGTGTTTCGCGTGGTGCTTCTGGGAGATAGACCTAAAAGTTGACGACCTAGAAGTTTCCGGCGATATCATGGTAAGAGCTATGGATGAGAGTATGAATGTTCAACCAAGAGATATGTACTGGAGCGTCCTCGGCATGATGAACAATCCCTGGTATCGAATAACCATTACCAAGGAAGACAATTACCTTCGCTTCGAACACCCCACACAGCCAGCACTTATGCCAGGAGGATGGATGGAGCGGGTGAAAGCCCGAGGAGGAAACCTCGCTAATGGTTTCTGGGGCGAGAAAATGGGAAATGAGGAAGAATCGACCTATCTATCTGCAGAGAAGATAGATATAAAGATGACGAACGATAACATCAATCGCGAAATCACGATCGACGAACTATGCAAACATGATAATGAAAAAGAGCCGTGGTTCGTACTCAACGGCGAGGTCTACGACGGCACACCCTTTCTAGAAGAACACCCGGGCGGTGCAACAAGTATCACTAGCGCAGCAGGTCAAGATACCACCGATGAATTCATGGCGATTCATTCCGAGACCGCCAAAGCCATGATGACAAAGTACCACATCGGAACGCTGACCAGCGCCGCACGAAAAGCCCTCCACAACGGGGAAAACACCTTCACGTCCGAAGCGCAGACTCTCCGCCCTATATTCCTACAACCCAGATCTTGGCAAAAGGCCATTCTCTCCTCTAAGAAATCTGTATCTAGCGACACGCGCATCTTCTCCTTCACGCTCGACCACAAAGATCAAGAGATCGGATTGCCAGTCGGCCAACATGTTATGCTACGCTTGCGAGATCCCGTCACGAGAGAAGCCATCATCAGATCATACACTCCGTATTCGCTCGGTACCGACAAAGGCGCCTTGGAAATACTGATCAAGCTCTATCTAGGCGACGACCATCATCCCGGCGGGAAGATGACATCGGCGCTGGATGCGATACCGTGTGGCCACGCGGTTGATTTCAAGGGCCCGATTGGGAAATTCGAATACATAGGGCAGGGCCGGTGTACGGTTGGGGGACGCAAAAGGAAAATTAGGAGGTTTGTGATGATTTGTGGTGGGAGCGGGATTACGCCGATATTTTCGGTGCTGAGGGCGGTTTTGGGGGAGGAGAACACGGATACGAAGTGTGTGGTTTTGGATGGGAATAGGAGGGAGGAGGATATTTTGTGTAGAGCGGAGATGGACGCTTTGGCTAGGGGGAAGGGGGATAGATGTAAGTTGTTGTATGCGCTGAGTCAGCCGTCGCAGGAGTGGATGGGATTGAGAGGGAGGTTGGATTTTGGGGTGTTGGAGAGAGAGGTTGGAAGGTTTTTGCATCCTGGGTGTGTATATAGCGAGGGTGATCAATTGATTTTGATTTGTGGGCCTGAGACGCTGGAGAAGAGTGTTCATGGGATGCTGGGAAAGCTGGGATGGAGAGATGAGGATATATTGTTCTTTTAGTCGTGGGCACGTATTTGGTGCTGGTTGATTGTACATATCTGATTGGGGCAATGGCGGAGGCTGGATGGTGTGGCGTTGAAGGTGGAATGGCTGTCATACACTATGCCAGCTTCTCTATTTTATAAAGTGATTGAAAACAAAGTGGTTGTTCCAGTTCGAAGGAGACTGTGCGTCACTCTACACTATCTACCAAATCCAAACCAACCCTTTTTCTGCTGCGACTGTTGTGCCGAGGTTTGGTTCTCATCTTTATTTTCCTCAACCGTTCCAACGCCATTTTCAGCCACTTTCTCCGACCGTCTCCCAGGGTATTCAATATAGTTCCACGCTGCGTCGAAAAACAACGGTTTCACTGGCACAACCTCCAACCTCGGAGGATATGCAACGAGATTTTTAAAGTCTACGACACCATCAGAGGGATATTCGTCTAGTCGCTCGACAAGAGGCTTCTTGTAGATTCCTTCGTCGCCGGCTTTTGGGATGCCAGATGTGAGATTGGATATCTCTACGAGGGCACGATAACGTTGAAGTTCCGTTTGGAGGAGATTTTGGAGAGTTTGCACTTCTGAAGGGGTGATGTTGAGGTTGGGTGGTCCGGTGGTGGTTGTTTCCATCGAATTGGAGAGGTAGTTGTGAGCGGATGCGCATTTCTCTGTCGCTCGGTTGATGAGAGCTAAGGCATTTTTGGTATTTGAGAGGATTGCGTGGGAACGAGCTATTGTTAAGCATCTATATCAACGGTTAGCTGTATTCTTTTTCTTTGGCTAATAAGTTGCTGCTTACTTGAGAGCTTGGAAGTAACTATATTTCGCATCTAGCTCCTCTTGCAGTGTGGAATCTGCTGCGACACCAGGAAGTTCTTTGATTGATTCCACACTCTGTAGAATAGCATCATAAAGTACAGCTTTCTCTCTTAACCTTGCCAGTTTGCGTCCTGTTGCCTCTTCCTTGATAGTACCGTTCTTGTTTCCTTTCTTTGGATACGATGGGACATAGTCAATCGCGCCGTCCTGTTCTCCTACCATAACCCTGTTCCTACCTATCCGCCAGCCAATCATATCATAACTCACAGCCGTCCTAGTAATTAAGAGGCTTTGCATTCGTTTATCGCCCTGACCGACACCTTCCGAGGTTAACTCGTCTATTGCATGCTTCGTAGCATCAACGGCATCCTGACTGGCGATGAGAATATCATCGTAAGCAGAACCTCTGTCTTTCGGATTTTTTACGCTATTAGATGATAAAAATTCAAACAGCTTCGCCGAGGCACTCTTGACCGATCCCAGTGCAGAAGCAATTGCTGCATCCTCTAGATCGACTGTCCGCGACCTCCAGTTTATTGTTTTTGGCGTATCGCTAGATTCGGCAGTTTCCAATCTGGTCTGAGTTGGCTGATCCTTCAATACGTTTGGATCCAACTCCTCCACTTGGGACACTAATTGAGGATCTGAAGGGAAATTCTTTCGTGCTATGGTAGGTATAGCTAAAGTGCGAGGCATTCCCATCTTATATGCTCCATATCTTATACTAGGATCAACTGGGTCCGAGAGCAAGTCCTTGAAAACATCACTCTTTGTGTCCTTAGTGAGTGCTGTGTATATGATTCTGGCCTCTGAATAGCTCTTCACGCATGCTTCCCAACTTTGCTTCTCAAACTCCATAGCTCCAGTATGCGATGCTGCGTACGCGCGTGCTTCCAATATATCGCCATTGCTTGCGCGGGTGGTTCCTTGGTCAGACAGGAGTCGGAAAAGTTCGTTCGCATATGTAGAAGACTTATGCAGACGGGAAATGATATGTGATCGAGTGGAGCCAGTTATTCCTTTTGTGTCGGCAGAATGAACTTCTTTCATGGACATGGCATGAGCCCATGCTCTTTCCGAGGTGAGTAACAGAAGTTGAACATATCTAAGGAAGTATTGTGAGCAATCACTAACGATATTAGAGGAAGCATGTATTTACTCGCGGTTCTGCCCAATGTCTTCTGCAGTAACTGGCCTATTTGCATACTTTGCGCGGGGTTTAGTTGCAATTCCAAGCTTCCTGCGCAGGTTGTGAATACGATTGGAAAGTTGACTTCGATATGTCGAATAATCACCATATAATTTGGCTTTATCTCGTCCTTCGACGACAAATTTGGTCACTTCCATAGCTTTGCAGTATTAATAATATTCTAGGATTCGTTCATTCTACTCCAGCTGGTTGTGGGGTTGAGGATGCTTAAGTCAAAAAGCGGCTGACTAATCTAATCGGATAATTTATTTTTATTCCTCCGCTTTATCATCTAAAGCTTCAATTTATTTTGCCTCTTTTATTTTGTGTAGTTTACAAGTTATCTCTGCAACGCATCATAATCTTGGTAGATAATTGACTTTACGCTGTTGCTTGGAATAGGATTGCAGTCTAGTAACGCTTGTTCAAGCATGTTTCACAGTCAGTATAAGCTCAAATACCTTTTTTTCTTTCGCTCATGAAGTCGTCTGATATCTGTCCAAGGTCCTGTTATTTATTCTAAGCCGACACAACGGTGACCATTGAGGATTCTATATATTTGAAATAGTTAAAACGTCCCATTCTCCCTGGTAGGGCATGATTGAGCGCACGGCAGGGTGTCTTGAAGCAGGCAGTCTAAGGCGCCTTCTACCGGGGCCAAAGTCTTCACTAAAAAGTCGACGTACCCTTCACTCGTCTTTCTGGAATCACAGCGCAATTGACCTTGAGACCTCTCCACTATGGCAACTCATACTACACGCTCCCAGCAGCATCGAAAAGTTGGGCGAGAAATCGCTGTTACCTGGCACATTGAGCGGTAACCCTGGTGTCCTACTCGACTTTCTCTACCCCGCAGGGACAATCAAGTTTTTACGACAATATTCAAGTTGGGGATCAGACAAACAAGATGGCAAAAGGTCCATACTAGGTTTGGGAAGGCTAAATCGCCGACCATACACATCATCCGCGAAGGATACTTCTCTGGCTTTGGTTCCTGTCAGTGCCAATGCCGATGTGGAAGTGGACGTGGATGGGGATGGAGATTTAGATAAGGATGAGACTAGCAAGGCTGCAGAAAATCCAGCGGATTTAGAAGGGGCACCATCTATTCAAAGCGTGTTAGGAGTAACAACAAAAATCGATTTCGAAGAAGTGTGGCGAAAATATCAGTTTCTGCCATTCGATTCCGATATCGAGAGACAGATACGAATTGAGGTTGTGGAGTATATGGCAGCATCGGACCGGGTCTTGGATGCCGAGAGAGTGGTTAATTTATTCGAGAAGTGTGAAGGACGACCTCGGAGACCACGATTCTATGAAGCGGTAATTCGCTCCTTCCTGAAACTAGATAATCTGTCGAAAGCCACCGAATTGCACAAGCTTATATATTACATCGCCAAAACGCCAGCCGGTTCTTCTGATATCATGACGTATCTGTTGACGAATGGGCGGTGGTTAGATGCCTTCAATCTTTGGACAGAAACTAAACCTTTTCGGTATAACGTTTTAAAATCGTTAGAACGGGTAGATGATCTCACCGAAACAGCGAAGATTTTAGGGAATTATGTCAACAGGCTTTCAAGAAATTCCGGAAATGTCATGTCTTCTGACGAAATCTATGAATGGCAGAAATTTGCTGGGGCTATCATCAAATTTACTATGCTGAATACCACATCCTTCGATCGCATCGAGTTTCGAACATTCCTTAAACTACTCAAGCGCTGGCGGCTCGAATCCCCTCAACTCTACATAGAGTTAACAGAGATGCTACTCTCTTGCAAACAGCCAAAAATTGCCGTTATGGTATATAGGCACGCTCGCCAAAATGAAAAACTTCTACTTCCTCAGATCATGCTAAAGAATATGTTGTATATATTCTATCACGCACACGACTTGCTGGGCATGCAGGAAGTTTTTGCCGATATGTTCCGCTTTAATCGAGTTCTAAGCCGAGGTGCATACAAAATGTGCATGATTGCGTTCGCCCGTGATGGGGATGCTGACACAGTCGTTACCATCTGGGAGCAATATGCCAAACGATTTTTATGGAAAAACAACCCAGCTATTTCGGCCGACGATATAGCCCCGTTACTCAACGCGTATGCAAGGAGTGGCAACATAAAAAAAGTGACTGAAGTATTTGGGGATATTGAGACGAAGTATAATTTACATCCGACCTTATTGTGCTACAATATCTTGATCAGCGCATATGTAAAGGTTCACGAATTCGACAAGGCTCTTGAAACCTTCGAGTCGCTTATCAATACACCTGGGGTGAAGCCGGATGATTACACTTTTGGTACTCTCATGGGAATTTTCGCTACTCGTGGCGATGTCGAAAATGCGATTGAGCTGTACAAGCTCTCAGATGAGTACAATGTTGAGAAAAGTGCCGCAATGGTAAGCACAGTTGTTACAGCATACATTGCGGAAGGTCGTCTCACAGAAGCCGAAAAAATCTGTGAAGATAGCTTGAAGCTGTCACTGAAAGGTTCAACCACTCGCATGTGGAACTCCTTGCTTGTTGCTTGGGCTTTACGCTACGATCTGCCCAGTGTCAACCGAATCCTCCAACGAATGTCCGCAGTGAACATAGATTACAATGGTGATACATACGCATCCCTCATGCAGGCGTTGGCAATGGTTGGGCAACCTCACCGCGCATATGATATACTGAAAGACGTAATGCCCGAAGCTGGTGTGCGGATCACTAGCTTTCATTGGGCAATTATCATGGGAGGATTCATGGCACATCATTATTGGTACGGAGTATTTAGGGTACACAGACGAATGATAGCTTCTGGGTTGATGAAGACGGCAAGCACGAACTTCATAAGAATGAGATCTTTGGAAGCAGAAGCAAGGCTCTTTCGTGATGGTACTGTGGAGCAGAAACGAAAACAGGCGGCCAAGATATTTCGAAGTGTTGTTGGATCTCTGGATCCTCGTGAGTTGGCCGACACTGCCAGAAAAGGCATAGATAAAGCTCCTCTCGATATGGCATACTCTTCAACATTCTTTGGCTTTATCACCTTTGTTCTTGCAAAAGAACACGAATTCGACACCGCCAACGATCTCTATGAGCAGTTCAAACAAATGTTACCTGCTGATAGAACAGCATCAGAATCTAGTAGTATCTTGTCTGCCATGATGCATTTGCGACTCGAAGAGAAGAATTATAAAGCCGTGGCGGAGATTTGGGAAGTTGCACTGCGTGAAACCAACAAGAAAGCCACCCCCATTAATCTTGACAAGTATTTATCAAGAGAAGTCACAGATGAAACAGCGGACAATACTGTTAGTCGTAGGCTGCTCAAATCTCAACGCTTTGCTCTGGTTGGCCATTTGAAGGCCTACATGACAGCCCTTGCAAAAGAGAAAAGAATTGAAACGATGATACGTACTGTAAATGAAGTTCAGGACTTAGGGTATGAATTGAGTCAACGGAATTGGAATGACTACGTTCAATATCTTGCAAAGGCACATCGCTGGAAGTTGGCGTTTCAAATTTGCGAATCAACTCTTATGACTAATTGGACAGGATGGGCAAATTTCAGAGCTCGGCAACCAGTGCGGAACAGGCTGCCTCTGGAGATCAGAAGATCGGGAAAACTCTTTACAACAATACGTCCGAATGAGCATACATTCCTTTGTCTTCTAGCAAGCTTTCTGGAACTACAAGCTATGGCCGCGGAGTCAAGAGCTTATCGGCAATTAATTGAAGACCTGGAGACTAATTGTAAGAAGACTGTACATGCGTTGAGGACAATGGAGAGGAACGACGATGATTTGGAGCAACAAATATTAGGGGGGTATTTCTAGAAAGTACATGGTATATATGTATGCCCTTTTATCATGTATAGTACAGTACAGTAGACAGGGATGGACCCATTAAAAAAATGAATATCTATACTCCTTCAAGAGAGAGTGAATGTGCAATGTGACCGAACTATTGGGTTCAAACAATGCTATGAACATTGAAATAAAATCCGAGTTCTTCACAGCCTGTTTTTTGCAAGGGAACGCCAGGAGGAAGAGGGTTAACCCCAGGACATTTGCCCATGAGATCCGAAAACATCAACACAGTATTCAAGATGAGAGTTCTGGAAGCGGGATTTGATGAAGATTGTTCTTTCTATTGCTGGCGTAATGGAGCTGCAGTAGCTATTGATAGAGCTACTAACCGCCAAACAGTGCGAGCTCTTCTTGGTCATAAACCAGGTGGCCTTACTTTTGAAGAAGCGTATGACAATCCGACTGTCGATATAGACGTTTTAGCTATTGCTTTAGGGGAAGAAGAGGAAAGCATTCAACTTGATACCCAGCCAGCTTTGCATCGAATATTATATAAAATTTCGCCCGAGGCAGAATGTGAATTCTTACGAACGATTGTTGAACAAGATCCGGAGTATCAAGCTGTTAAAGCTGCTGGAAACAACGACGAGGCCAAATCGGTTGCAAAGAGACTGAGAGAGAGGTATAAGATGAGGCAACAATTGAGAAAAGAATATTACCGAACTGTAACGATATCCGACTTTCAAAAACGGGTTCAAGAGCTGAAAGCTCCAGGCAAGCTGTTTCGGGAAATACTTGCACAAGCGGTAGAAAATTCAGCTCAAATCGATGATGGCACCTGTGGGGAACACGAAGACGCAGAGCCAGTGCACGTTGGTGAGGCTCTAGGTATTGCCTTTTTTGGAGATAACGATGAACTTGAACCAACTCCACTTTCCGGAGACAGTCGAAATGTACACAAAGGTGACATTGAAGGGTTTGCCGCTCTGGACGCGTCTGGGGTTGACCTAAGTGCCACTATCGACACCGATGCACGGAATAAGGATACTCCCGTTTCCACAGTCAGTTATGGACTCGCTGTGCGGACTTTTATGGAATGATTATTGAGGGGAGAGAATGTGCAAGAGCCAGCCGCAGCAATAGCAACAACTTACACCGGGGCGGGCTTACTTTGCCAGCTCTGCATAGAAGACGAAACAGCCACAACGGAGCAGAAGGATAAACTGTATACTCGGAAGTCTGAATTGATAAGACACCAAAATAGCTCGATTCATTTCGGGATATCGAAGTGGACTAGAGGCATGAAGTCCATACATCCTGAGCTTTAAAAGATGACATGCCCTTACCCAAATTACCACAAGGAAGGGTTTCAATTTGAAGACATGCACTCTTTACGGTATCACATTGAAAATGCGGTCAGCAAAGGCGAATCAGATGATCACACCAATGCAATCAAAGCAACGGGTTGGTTGAGCCCTAGTTGGCATGGCAAAGCTAAGGAAGAAGGGAAAAGGCCGCAAAAAGAAAAGAGAAAGGCGCAGCGAATTGGTCACGAAGTTATTCATGACACTTTATCAGCGCCTAAAGTCTTGAAATCTAATAATAGTATTCCAATCACTCTAGGAGGACCAAATTCCATACCCAAGACGCTGATAGCCAAATCTATTAATGGATCCAATATCATTCCGGAATCATTACAAGCCCGATATACTGCGCAACCTTCATTGACACTTACTTTGCCCCAGCAATACGGACCGCAAGAAGAGTCGTTGTGCTTCCCGAAATACTTATCTGCTCCCATCCCATATATCAGCGACAAGTCCTCAAGGTGCCCTAAGAGCCAACTAGCCAAGGCTCGTCCACCCATTTTCATTGACGATACCTCGTTGTCCCTCATTATCCCTCGTTATCTTCCGCATCCGCCATTTCAACATTGTCCCGTCCTTGCATATCTGCCTCTCGGCGTTTTTTCAGCTCCAAAACCACCGGAACTGGTACTGGCACACCACGAGCATTGATTCCGTTGGCGTCGTTTCCATTGCCATTGACGGTTAATCCTCCCGCAGTGCGCAACATCGTTCCAAAATCAAGGCCAAACATTTGAACGCAAGTGCGCAGTGGTTGAATCGGCTCGAACACTACCTCATCAAGCAAATGATGGTAAGCCACTGCTCAGTTCCAGAACATAGCAGGCTGAAGAGTGTACCACTTATACAATCTCTTACGCGCTAACCAAAGAATGTGTCCCCTATTAGCTGCTTTTGCAAGCCGCCGTATCTTTCCTGTCATAGTTCAACAGGGCTGCCCGAAAAAAATGACCAAAGACACCAGTGTTATGAAGCCGAACATAATGTCACTTCGCTGCCGAAATGAGGTTTAGCGTTAACAGATTTGTAATCGTGCGCGTGAACATCGGGTCGGACTTTTAGAAAGACTAGCACTGATGAATTCGGCGTGATCCAAATGGGCATGCTCCTCGGCTAAGCTCATCGGATTGTTAACACCAGCGTAAGCTGGCGCGCGGATATCGGCATTTGTCATTTCCGTTGGGTGCCGAATAACAAACCGACCGAAATCTTTATCCGATTTCGCTGACACCCCTCTTAGCTTCTCGGCATCTCATAGCACCTTCGACATTTTCAGCGGCTGTTGTGTTGCTGCGGGATTTCCTCCTACCAGAATCAGAACCAGAACCAGAACCAGAACGATGGTTTTATTCAACAGTACAGCAGCGACATGATAAATGCTAGGTGGTCACTAATAATTAGTCTGGTGCTGGGGGGGCTGGTCTGGTTACCCATGACTAGTAGCTCCACTAAAATATACCCCCACCAACCAAATCTCCTACACTTGAAAAAAAAAAAAACTCACTCGCAAATCCACAGATGTAATTTTCCTTCATATACGACTTCAACGAGCGCTCTTCCATCAAATAACAACAAGATTTGATCAAACAAGATCGCTTAGCTCAGTTGGTTAGAGCGTGGTGCTAATAGTCTTAAAAACATCCAGAGTCAAATCCGGAATAAGTTAACGCCAAGGTCGCGAGTTCG
>JWJA01006447.1:0-15483 GCA_000812885.1 Lanzia echinophila
TATTATTTTAATTTATAGTAATTTAATTCCCGTAGGGCCCATATAGGCAGGCGCTGACCAAATTTACATCTCGGTTACGTATATTTTCTGTCACTGGCCAAGATTTTGAATGGCAGTTGTGGGATAAGCAAGGCGGTAGCAATGCAGAGTAGTATTTATAAGATGAATGAACCATGCTTATATCGTTATCAGCTTACATACATAGACTTGATTGTCTGAGAATCCCAGTACCAGACGAACACATTTCATCATTCTCACCTCTGCCCGTGTCAGACCGATTTCCAACAATACCTCCACAGCCTTAATGATGAATTGAGTGGTCAAATTCTTGGACAAATTTAACAAACTCAGAGACCGCTTTTAACGCCTGCTTGGCCGACAAACGTGGATCACAAAGAGAACGGTAACATGGGAAATTGGTCAAGTCGTCCATTGCAAGAGCATCCATGTCATCAAGACACTCTGTCACATCTTCTCCAGTTTGTTCGAGGTGTAAGCCGCTCAGGAATGTATTGCAGTGACAATGGATGGCGTGCCTCTTGCATTTCTGAGATAAGCGTTGCAACCAGTCTGGTCTTGGTTCCGCTAAGTGTAACTAAAGTATTACCATGGCAAGGATCTACCATCCACAAATGTCGATGCCCACTGACTTTCACGGCTTTAATCAGCTTTGGAAGTACGAGCTCCACGGAATCTGACCCAAGACGTGTAATCAAGGTCACTCTTCCAACCTCCTTTTTCGAATTCAGAATATTCATGAGTTGTACCAAAGCAGCACCCTGCACAGTCGGGCCTACCTTTATGCCAATTGGGTTTCGCAACCCACGCATATACTCCACGTGGGCTCCATCTATAGTCCTGGTTCGTTCACCGATCCAAAGAAACTCTGATGAGGTATTATAGACTCCTTTAGTCGAGGCTGCTTCCAAATGTAGGTTCAGCGCTTCACGAGAAGTGTAAATATGTTGCGATGAACTCTTCAATGTTTGCGAGGCACTTGAAGTGGCTTCGTCCGTCTCAGTCATGCAAATAATTTCAAGTGTGGTTGCGGCATGGTGGTATCCGACTAGTAAACGTCGTGGATCTGGGGTTCTCAATTTCGTGTTGATAGCATTGATATTGTATGCTTTGAATGGAACGACACGCGAACCATCTGACAAGACCTCAAACTTCTGAGATCGTGGTTATGCGTATTGGCCTGCGATGCGAGCGATCTCAATGACAGGCTTCCGGAAACATCTTTCGAGAATCTGGCGTTGTTGGCTCAGAAGTTCTCTCTTTAGTCGTATAATATCTTCTCGAACATCCTCAAAACTCTCGGCCTAGTCGCCACCTTGGATGATGAACGCATGCCCTCTTGTTGCATCTTCCAACTCTTCTCTTGCATCTTCTATTCTCTCTGGGGATACCAAAGCTGGCAAATAATGAATATATAGTGACTAACTCCAGCACGAGCTGATCTGGATATACGATGTCTTGACTGATGACTTTGCTACGCCAAGAATTCAAAGACCATCTCGACTAATTGCTATTGAGCTCGAGATGTGAAAACTTCGAAGCTTATAACTGTTCAATGGCGCTGGAATGCATCTTCGTTGTTGAAATCGAATACATGTTGTTTACTGGAATGAACTTTGAGTGGGCATTTTGATTTTTTGAGGTTTGCAAGTGCCGGCCAGAACTACCAATGATACTTGCACCAGGTTTGTCGGAGAAGATCCTTGTATATCGGCTTACTAACGGATAGCCTCGTCTCGAACTCACACAAGAAGCAATACCACGAACCCCGGCCGTAGTAGTCATATTTAAATCTACTCCGGACCCCCCTTTGACGATAATGCACAAGACAACTGATGGCCGAGATAACAATCAAGATTACGTACTTGATTAAGAATACGAATCTCTAGCAGACCGCTTTCACCGACCCTTCGATGAGGGTCAGCTCAGGATTGATCCCCTAGCTTAGCCAACTACACCTGTAAGGTACCGAGCTTTTATATCGAAGATACACAACTGACCACCACCCTACTTGGCGCTTATTACTGATGGTAGTCATGACTAGATCTACATAATCGCTCTGCTTATTTTATTGATCCAGTATATTAATACCATCATGATCTTGTCCTTACATGCTCTCGGAGTATGCTTTACTCCTCTTCATTTGGTGATATCTGAACCAGTAGTTTCTCCGTATCTTAAGATCACTTCCAATCAGTAATGCATTCTTTCTCTTCCCAACCCTGCTCAACATCAATGGTTCTAGCATGCACTTTATAAGACCCAGGGGAACACTCGGATAGCTTCTCGCCGGAATCTCCAACATATTGATGCAGAAACAGCGTGCGGGGACTTTTTATATAGGAATAGCTCTGCGCCCCTGGGTGTGATGAATCTGTAGACATTTGAAGCCAGGACTAAAACCTTAGAGTTTCCCACCATGCAGAGATCGAACTTCTCGTGCTTGAAGAGCTTCAATGGGTGTGCTTTCCTCAACTCGACTCATTGCAAGGCTATCTATCTTCCAAATCATCTCACGCATTCGATCAAAGCCTATATTCGGCTGGGCTTCCTGTGGATATGGCATATCGATATAGTGGCTTGTGACAGAATACTTTTCGCAGCCCTATTTGTCGCTGTACAAGTTCTCCATTTGATTTAGGGTTGTTGTTTGCGGTTATTTGATGCATGTGGAGTATTTCGCTACCAGCACTTTAGAAACCAATATGATTTGGTTCTGACAAGGGGTAAGTGCCGACTGAGATTTCAAGGGCGTAGGTAGATAGGCGTTTTGTTGAAATTTACTTCTTTTGATTTTTGACTTCTCTTTCGAAATTAACTTATTAAGACCGAAATCTTGTAGGGCAGGGCGAGGAGACTTAAAGTTACCAGATGAAGAGAAATTGATTCTCAGCTCTCTAGCTCTTTATTTCTACTACAGCAATTATTGTGGGTCTGCCATACATATTGGCCTGTGATATAAACCTCAATTCAAGCAGCAAGGCTATTAGATTATAGTCGAGACTCTCAGATAAGTGCTGCTACAGCAGCTTTTGGGGAAAATCCGGTTTCTTCTCCCACCGTATGATCCAGCCACCCACTTGACGATGTCTTTTGCGGGGTCTGAAGTAGAGGTTACGGTCATGGTGGAGGGGTTTGGAAATGCACTCTGTTATATAGGTTTATTATTGTATATTCAATCGCACCGTACTGATCGATACGATAGATAGATAAAATTTGACATTTGACTGACTTTCTTTCTTCTTCCACTTTCTTTCGATTCATAATTGCTTTATCTAGCATGCAATAATATACTTCATCTAATAACCTTTCAAACATAACACCCATACGAACAGCTTCTTTATTAATTTCATTTTCCCCTTTGCCCATACATATTTCGTATTCATATCGTAGCTTCGAGATGAATGGCGGCGATCATCCTCTTCCCATTCCTTCGTCAAAATATGCATGGGCAACTGCCCAGAGATCAATCAATCAAAATCATCGTGTCAACTATTATCCAGGTAATTCACATCGTAAGGATTCTTGATACAGGTGCAAGTAAATGATAGTTTGGTAGCTGACCATATCAGCTGATGTAGGATTGTCAGAAGATCGTTCAACGGGAGACAACATTGATGCAAAGTCAATGCAAAACGCCTTCGAGCAAGATTTAGGTTCGTCGAATACAGCCATATATCTGAAAGGAAAGTATGCGCTACTAACCTCATCATAGCTAATCAAACCTCCTATCCCTGTGAATCAAACCAAGCACTTGATCCATCCACAACCATAACGCATCGCATTCCATCCCCAGAAAACATGAAAGCCAAACCCGTCGGCTATGAACGAGTTCCAAAGAACCAAAGCGCCCTCTCTATCACAACACGAACTCTCCCTAAACCGGCTCAGAGCGGCACAGTCCTGGCACAGATTCCCGAGACAGAGCTAGGAGAATACTCAATGCGGCCTACTTCTCCCATTATAACAAAGAGTATCTCGACGCTCGATAGCACCCCTTCTCCTACTGGAACGAAGAGCTTCTGGATCGACTCCCCTTCTCCTATCGCTTCTAATAGCAGTATGGTTCTTGAAAGCATTCCGGATTTGGATGATAATGTCAAGCCTCTATATAACGAATGGGATAAACGTGA
Source organism: Lanzia echinophila (assembly GCA_000812885.1). Taxonomy (NCBI): domain Eukaryota; kingdom Fungi; phylum Ascomycota; class Leotiomycetes; order Helotiales; family Rutstroemiaceae; genus Lanzia; species Lanzia echinophila. The sequence goes on from JWJA01006447.1 coordinate 4,152, forward strand.
GCGTGGCCCTCAAGATTATATCAGCACTAGTGGCCGTTCTATGAGCACAAGTACTTCTGGTGATTATATTGGTGGTGGTTATCAGCCGCAGCGCGCACATGTTTCTCTCAAGGACGTTTCGGCCAATAATCTCCACACTGTCAAGCCTGGCGAGTATGGATCGACGCAAACTCAACATGCAGATACGGCAACTTTCCTGATGAGCTACATAAATAATCAAGCAGAAATGGGATCTTCACCATCCACCGTCTCTTTTCAACATTCTTCCCGCGGATACCCAATATTCAACCCTGAAGCAAATAATTTTAAACCTCTCGATCATATTCGTGATGTACGTATTCATAGCGAGCCGAATATGGTACACGCAAAAAGCAACACTCAGCAAGTCAGCCAAAACTCTTATAGCAGCCCTGCTGTTCATAAGAATTTCCATGCTTCTCATTTGGGACAAAACTTTCACACGCCGCCATATCAGATGAGTATGCAGCAAGCCCATGGCTCTGTGGATGAAGCATACAGACCCAATCTTCAGATGAGCCAGCAAGGAATGCAAGCTAGGTCTATTAGCCTGCCGAATATTCCCAAGGACGCCGATAACCGCGGCCATAATGCTTCTACCTGCACCACTAAATCAGCCCAAGATCCTCGACCAGATGTTGCTCGACTAAACACTAATGAACCAAACATCTATTCACATCCCGACCCCGTTATCCGCGCCGCGCAAAAGACCTATCTCCCCACCCAACTAATCCTGCGAAAACGCGGCTTTCTAGAACCAGCCTCCTCCAATGGATCAAACTACATCGGCGACATGCTCGGTACGTCGCGAGATGAAGAGAATCTTCCCGATCATCTAAATTGTTCTTTATGGGTTGTCAATATACCGAAATCCGCAACCAGACAAGATATATTCGGCGTAATAAGAGTTGGGGCTGTGGCTGCTTTGCATATTAGTGCTGCGGGTGAAGAACACATGGATCAGGCTGCGAAATTGGTTTTTAAACGCACGGAGGCGGCGAAGGAGTTTTTGCGTCTGTCGAAGATGAAGGAGGGGGTTTGGGTTAAGGGGGGGAGATTGAAGGTTGCTTATGTGAGTTTATTCACTGGTTTGATGGATTGATTGATTGATTGATTCTACCTTCTGCATTTCCCAAATTTCGCATGCATGTTTTGCCGTCTTCATCTCATCTCATTAGTTTATTGAAGACAGACCTGGAAAAACGCCATCCATCTTCTCTCTTTCCAATCTTCCCAATCTCCCCAATCTCAAACACTAACACCCATCCTCTCCACCAGAACCGACACGGCGTACGCGCCCACTCAAAAACCTTCTCGTACCAAACCCGCGTCGCCGAAATCTCCATCCTCACGCAGGCCGCCCTATCCCACCAGCATCCCGAATGGCTCAATCCCTCATGGTGGGTAGAATACTCCCAAGCTCTCGCATTTTGTAATTTCGAATCCATTGGTTACATGGCAAGTAACCACTACACAACAAAGATCCAACTTCGATTCGAGCGCATCGTGCAGCAGGCTCAAGCTTTGGTGCAGTCTGTTAATAGGAATCCGTGTTTTAAGCTCGGTGATATGGAGATTGTTACGATTAGATATGGAAGAGATCCGTGTGAGCCGTTGAGGGAAGATCTGCTAGGCAAGCTGAGCGAGAGGGAGATGATGGAATCAGAATAGAGAGAGTTACAGCCTTGCTTGCTTGCTTGCTTGCTTGTGATAGATACGACGTATCTGGTAGGAGCGAGATGATTACTACGAAGACGAAGACGAGGATTCGCGATCAACAATATTTAAAGACCTACTTCACTTTATCAACCGAAATCTCTTCATAACACTTAGAATATGGGGATCATCGCAAAAAAATCAAGAGGAAAATCGCACTAACACGGGAAAAGAATGAAGAAACCATGGTTTTAGGTTCCAATATCTCATATTCCCTAATAATCTTTCATAGGATATCCATCCATCCATTCAAGGTTTTACGGTAAGAAACATATTGATATTGAATATTGCTTATGGGGTATGTAAATGCTATAAGATTAAGATGCACGGACGGTGGATTTCTTTTGGCTTTTTACAATGAATGAATGGATGTGAAATAAACTGGCTGGGAAAGATGATCAGAATAGTCTGCTAGCATAATAATGAAATATACTTGTCAGAATATGGCGTTTTCCTTTGCGTGCGTGGTTATTGGAGTTGACTGTGTTGGAATATACTGTGAGAATCATCTCTTAGTGTGAATCCACCATCTCACTATAGGCTTTCGCAATTTCTCTTCTGATCGAAAGTGTTTCCGAATCTCAGTGATGTGGGCTTATGTAATATCTAGCTAGACTGCCACCAGACTTAGTGAATATATTTGTAGGGCTTCTCTCGGAACGTTTCACAAATTGATGTTGCAACTGATATCTCCAAGGAGGTACTGGGGATATTTACTAGCCCATGAGTATCTCATTGTAGATCATCATGTATTTCACTACGTGATCGCAAAATCCTCCGCGGAGATACTCGCTTTCCAGCCCTGGCTTCTGGGTGCTAGTGCTGACGTCCTAATCAGCAAGGGCACTTCGTTCGATCTTTGGAAGTTATAACCAAATCATATATCTCTTATGTGACATCATGGTGGTGACTAGATTACCCTTTGGACAAGGTAAATAACGAACATTAATATCATCGGTGAAAAGCGAGGCTTCGGAGTGAAGAATATCTTCATAGTACCACATTGTGCATTATGAAACGCATCAATGAAGTCCTAAAGTCTTGCGGTAGGTCAGACTATCATATATGCACTGCTCCAATGGGGCCAGCCGACTCTATCCATCCTTCTCCTTTCTTGCACCTTCGGATCCAGATCCCGACCCCGCATTCTCCCCTTGCAAAATGGGTTCATGAATTAAATGCTTCACATTTATCTTCGGTCCTTTAAACCACTTCCTTGCAGCAAGGGCATACCACAGCATCGCAAATAACATTCCGCCTCCATACATGAGACATGTGTAATTCATGGTCTGATCATTCAAATCTATACCTCTTGTTGCAGGAAAGCATAAAATTGGGACGATGAGCACTACCCAAGCTACAGCGATAAATCCAATGGGCTTGGAGAAGCGGCCGAGGTTCCAAGGGCCTAGTCCGTATTAGCCTTGCCCAGATCTTTCCCAAAATATGAGATTAGGTTCTTTACCTGGACGAAATTTGTCTCGAGCTGAGAATAGTTTCAACGCGATTGGAAAAACAAAAGCAGCGTATTGTCCAATGGCACCCATTGAGAAGACAGCCCCACTATGAAATCTATGGTTAGTACTTGCGGATGGTACACCGATGAACTGGAATGCGGTACTTTCCTACATAAGAGGAAATAGCTAACTTTAGTACGTGCAAAGTGGGAACGATTCAGAATTATGAAATGGCGGAGTTAAAAGATTAGAACAATCTCACATGGCGACGGGGCTCGCGAACATTAATAGGCCTAGTAGTGCGCTTAAGATCTGGACGAACCAGACTGCGTTTACTGGAGTTTGGGTATATGAATTGACTTGTTTGAGCCAACGGGAGCCGGGCAGAGCTTGGTCGCGAGAGTATGCATAGACGACTCTAGACGAGACTATTGTGACCCTGTAGATGAGATCAACATGAAGAACCGATGGATACCTGTTGACTGCGTACCTACCCTAAGCCCACAAAAAGTTGGGCGAAGATGTTTAGGGAAAACATGGCGAGTCCAGCTTTTGGACCAAGGACTTGGAGACACAAGCTTCCCTGTGATATAAATATATGAGCAAATAGCTATTCAAATCCGTGGCCCAGAAATTACCATCGGTTGCCCGTATTTCCCAGCCACTACATCTTGCACATCTTTCACCGTATACGCAATCACGAGGATGACTGCCCAACCCAGATATAATCCCAATTGTGATGTCATTACGATAGCTCTGGGACCGGCGATGTTTGCATTTGAGCACTCTTCGCTTAAATGGAAAGGCGCATCATATCCAGCCATTGTCCACTAAAAATAATCAAACTCAAGTACCTGAGTCTAGTATCAGGCCGGAACTTACGATGACTGAGAGAAATCCCATCATGAATGCAAACCCGGTAGGCCATTCCGTCCCGTTGACAATGCCTGCCGAAGTCCAGACATCACGATTTGAATTCGTTTTTGGAGTATTGATCGAGCCGGCAGGAAGCCAAACGAGGAAAATAAATAGGACAGCCAAATTTACGAACGTACCAAAAGTATTCAGCTGGCCAACAAATTTCGTCCCATTCATGGCAAGAAGTCCTTGAAAGATTAGCAATCCCAGGAAAAGAAGGTATAACTGGTACGTTTCGAATTCAAATTCCGGATGCGCAATCTGAACTGCAGTCAGAATCATGGCTGCGAGTGCATAATTCACAGCGCATGGTGCAGTAATTTCGCCGAGGCAATTCGACCATCCCGTGATCTATCGTTTCATTAGACACACACAGAAGTGGAAAGTTAGGAAGGAACATTTTACCCATGAGCATAAAGGTCCATATCCTTCCGGTGCTAGTACAGCCGAAGCGTAGTACAGCCCTCCTGCTGTAGGCATACTGGAGCATAATTCCGCCATGGATAGTGCGACAAATTGAATCAGCACTGCAGCAACTATCCATCCCCATACCGAGCCAGCGGGGCCACTATATGCAAGATTATAGCTAAGAGTCGATGCAATCGATGGTAAAAGACCCAAAACCGAGAAGGAAACACTAAATGATGACCAGATCGATAGTTCTCGCTTGAATTCCTGTTTGTATCCAAGTGCTACAAGGACCTCCTCATCGCTGTTAGCTTCGTGATCAAGTATTGCATGATCGCCGGTCTTTTGAAAGATTGAAGTAACGTGCAAAGCACCCTCGTCGATTGTATGTTCTAATACTGAAGCCATTGAAAAGAGATGAAGATTAATCAATGGAAAAGAGGAAAAGATGGTTGTAAGCTATATGCATCAAGTCTTGTGCTACATCTACATGAGTAAGACAAATATTGCCACACGTATGCGACTCGAAGCTTATAGATAACGACAGTATTCGAGGGATAAATCCCTTGCATCCCTAGGGGATTACGTGCATGCATTGCATCAAATCAAAACCTTGTTGCGCGGGAGAGTGAGACGGGCACTAAACATTCTTGTAGCGGGGTAAAACCGTGTGATTTAATACCGCAACTTGGCCATCATCATTGGTTCTTTGAGATATATTATCAACGGTAAGACGATGCACCTTCGGACGTACGTTGGAGCCAATGCCGATGGTTGTACAATAGTGATTGGGTTGTTTGATGTTGTTAGAAATCGCTTATGTAATCTCTGAAGCTACTACCTTAGCTAGAATCTCTTACCTCCATAATAATCAAAATGCTTTACAACACTTCAATATTCTGACAGATGTATTCAATTTTGCTCACATATGCCGAAATTATTGTTCGAAATCTTCTCAATACTAGTAATTGAGTCGATAACTTGAACACATTGATCAGGATCTCGACAACTTAGCTTCTGCACAGCGATTCCACTAAGAAGAAATTTTTTCTTGCCTTTTTATTGATTGGAATCATTTGCGAAGGCCCGAATCATGCTTCCTGGTACCATTGTACGAAATATCTGGGCAATTGTTGTTTCATATTTTGTCCGCAGATGCTTTCCTATAAGATATTCGTATAGGTACATTCAACTATAGATACAAAGTCTCGGCTAACCTACTCTGCATCTGACCCTAGGGTAGCTGTATAGCCAAGCTCTGGCAGAAGATGCGAATAAACAAAGCATTAGGTAGCAATGATTACTGTCACCTACAAGCTTGATAATTCATATTTCTTGACAAACACAAGCCCTTGGTCTTAATAGATACAAGGCTCGCGGAAACGCGTATAGGATGTGAGTTGACGGCCGATCAAATAAACTTAAACGCGTGAAAGGCTCTCCACTTACTCTGGTGCGGCTTATGGAAGTAATGATCGTAAAGAAATATTCAGTCATCGTAGATTATTCCGCTCATATGACGCCTCTTCATCCCGCATCGTTTTTCTGACCCACTGCACGAAATATGGAGATAGGCTGAAAGAGGAATGGAAGGTGACATTGCGTAATACCTCAAGCAGCTATTCGGACACGCAGAGCGTGGACAAATCCCCGACGAGTGCGTTGCATGACATACATTGCATTTACCAGTAAACTAGTTTGTTGGCGCCCAGGAGAGAATAAGACCGGCGCTAGAATCTGCAATACATATTTCTGATAATTTCTGCGTCGACAGTGGCTACCCATGTCGCACGAAAATAGATCTAAGCCTTAGATGCAATCGCTAGTCTAAACTCGCAAATGGCCGCGCATCCTCTTCCAACTATAACTACCTTCACTTCCAGTCCAGCGCCTCAAGTACTATTCCCACAATCTACAATTCCTCATTCTGCCACAAAAAGAGAGCAGTCTCACCTCTTCAATGCGGGCACGGCACCCCGCAGCCATTAACAATGCAACCTCCCTTCAACTCTCCGCACGCACCGCCTGCATAAGAGCTACAATTTTCCACTCAAATCCACACAAAACCAGTCATATTTTAGTACCTCGCCTATCTCTCCAAATCAAACACATCCATAATCCCCTCCACAAACCCCCCTTTCCCCCCCACAAAAGAAAAACAGTACATATTTCCTCTTTCCTCGTCTCCTCCACCCACTCTCTTTCACATTCACTTATATACCAAATAAAACCCCTCTCCCATAAAAACGCAAAAACATACAAACGACACAAATGGCCGAGTGGTTACCACCGAAACCTTAATAAAATCCGATCAAAATCTAAAAAATACCAAACTCCCAGTAGGGAAAGGGAATTTTACCCTTTTGGTTTTATGAGACCCCCTCGATTTTCAATAAGACGTGCAACAAAACTTTTCGATGTGGAGGAAATGGATGTGATTGGTTGTTTGGCTTGTAGTATTGAATGATGAGATGAATATATGACATGGGATGAAAGTCTTATGGCGAGCGACCAGATTATGCAGATTTCTAATGTACTTTCAAACCTCAGTTCCATCAGAGATTTTCCACAACATATCATCGCAATATCACTGGCGTCAAAATCGTACCAACAACAACACAAGCCAGTAATTTCCACATTTTCCACATACAACACCAAGCTACGATCTGCAAGCAAATGCACTACTCTACTACTCTATTGGACCAGCCTCTAAAAGACAAACACTCAACTCCACAAAATATTGAATCTTTTCCATCCCACCGGTTTCTCATCTTCGGGCTCCGGATTATCGTCCGCGATATCGATGTAATGTTGGATGGGTATATCTTCGAGAGCGATAACTTTGGTACCTTTCCAGTACTTAAATCCGAAGTACGCAATAAAGAAGATCGGAATGTTGATATATGATGAGACAAAATCTTCCGTATCCCAGCTACGAAGAGACATTTGTTAGATCTGGCGCATCGCTACGTTCATCAGGGGCATGGGAACAACTTACTGATCTTTGATGAATACAGTATATCCTCCTGTCAATAACAAAAGGGTGAATGAAATGAGGCCAGTCCACGCCGCATATGGCTGAAAAGGTCCTTTCCAAGGCAGATGGCTACGAGAAATACCTTGCCTTTTGCAACCGTAGTAGAAACGGAGATATACAACACAAATTACGATCCAATTTATCAATGCTGAGACAGATACGAAGTCCTGGAGCCAAGTAAATACAACACTTGCAGATTGAGATAGGCTTAGAAAGCCAAGGCCTATAAAAGCACCAAGGAAGCAGACAGCGACGTACGGTATCCCATAACGATTGGTTCGCAGAAAGACCTTGGGTGCATGACCGTGCTGAGCAATTCCGTAAAGCGTCCGAGATCCACCTAGAAGACCCGAGTTTCCAGAACTCCAAGCACTAGTTAATACAACTGCATTGATGATGTGTGGCACAACTTTGATCCCGGCGTTGTTGGCAGCAATGACAAATGGTGATTCGGCTGCTGTCCCAGTAGAGCTCAGGAGTTTTGGGTCATTCGATGGGACGATCATTCCGACCATGAAAATCGATAGAACTGTCAGGATTTTAGCTCGTGGCATGTGTATCAACAATCCATAGCATATACATACCATAGAATACCACGACTCGGAAGAAGATTCTTTTTGCAGCGATTGGAATATTTCTTCTGGGGGAGTGTGTCTCAGCAGCTGCCAGGGAGATTTGCTCGATCCCTGAATAAGCATAAACCGCGTTTGAGAACGTAGTCCAAAATCCCATGAAATGTCCCAAAGATCCAGTGTACCCCAAGTAGTCTACAAAAGGGCCTGGGTTATGCCAATATCTGAATCCATATGTTTCTCCATTCGGTCCTCCTCCGCAAGTAATCACCAATGCCTAGACATGTTAATGGAATACTACCAGGGACATCTGGACTTACCATAATATTCAAGCCTATTATCAGCATGATCTTCAATGAGGCAAGTGTGAATTCGAGCTCCCCATATACCCGTATAAACAACAAATTGCTGACGACTAGCAGAATTCCAAACACCACAATCCATACAGCATTATTGATCTGCACCCAGAACTCAACGATTACTGCTGCTGCGACTAGCTCGGCGGGTATCGTGACCATGGTGCTATATACTTGGTTCCAACCATTGGTAAACGATAGAGCGGGGTCGACAAAGATCTCGGCATGGCGAATAATGCCTCCACTCAGAGGAACGAGGGCGCTTATATGTTAGCAGAGAAGAGGCTTTTGATGACTGGGAAGACCAACCTTAATTCGGCGATTGAGAGAACAACTCCAGATACCAAGATACCAACCAGAGTATATCCCAGACTAAAATCATATCAATTCTCCAGCTGCCAAGTTCAAAATCCCAAGTTGGAGACTTACAATGCCCCAAGTGGACCTGCTCTCACGATTGCTTTCCCAGAGCCGAGGAAAAGTCCCTGAAAATCAATCCATTAGCATATGTATCGTAGCACATCTGCATGCCAAGTCTCGTCAAACTCACAGTACCAATTGTCCCAGCCAACGCAATCATCTGAATATGTCTCTGCGACAAACCTCGTCTGCACCATAAACTCAGCACACAAAACAAACACAAACCATCCTTGCACCTGCAATCTTTACCTCAAAACCTTTATCTCAGAAAACTCTTCGTGCTCTTCCGCGATAGGTTCAACTCCCGCAGTCGAAACATGGACTGGACCAACCAACGGATCATCGCTGCCGATTTTCGAATTCTGAGTACCAATCTCGGACTCCGAGGCGAGTTTTGCTTTTCTCGATCGGCGAGGCATGGCTCGTTGGTGGATGAGTTCTTGTCGATAATGTTGAGAGTACTTTTGATATTTATGGAAATGATACGAGGTTTGGGAGAGAAGTAGATGATTGTAGTACAGGGATGTACATCTTATCTGTTCAATGTAACGCGGGAAGGTAGGACGGTAGTACCTTCCATTTATGATCGTTGCTGCGTACCCGTATCTGCTATCCCAAGAATTTATTCATCATGACTAACGAGATTAGATAGAGTAGTAAGTTGGCTCAACAGGAAAGAACGACGACACTAGTTCCTTCTATGTTCTGTTATCGGCCTTGCTTCTTCACTTTTGTTTCGCCAATTCCACTTTTTCTTCAAGATTATTGATGCTAGATAATAGACATTGTTTCTTCTACCCCGCAATCATATCATACCGTTACATCGTCAAGGTGATGTCTGATAGCGACACTCGTCACAATCTATTACTCGCATTCTCTGCAGATAACAACTTTCTCGATTGCACAGATTGCATAGAATCTCCTTACAGTATCTCGTTATGAGCTGGGATATTGACGTAGGACAAGAAAATGAGACACCTGTATACCTAGGTAGTCTAGCTATCGCACCTACCCTCCTCCCCGTCGCTTATTTTATGTGGGGTTATTTATTTGCTCCGGCCGAAAAATGCCATATTATGTCCAGTACCTGGCCAGAATGAAATACAGCGACCCGCAACGCCGGAATATTTCCTCGTATTTCCATAATACATGTTCGAAACAAACATCTTTGTTATCTACAACAAACCTTGCTGCAAACTCCATAATACATGTTCGACACAAACATCTTTGTTATCTACAACAAACCTTGCCGCAAACCCCATCGTATCTCGGTAGTAGAATGCGGCAAACTGCGCCCCCATGCACATATGTACCTAGGGTAGCTACTAGGTAACATTTCTTGGAAAACATCGTTCCAGCAGCTTTATTTCCCAACCGATAAAATGTTTACTTTTACCGAAATGAGAGTTGAATAAAGACGGGAGTATTCCGTACGGTGATACCTCGCGGAGGCGGCGGCCGGCGGCCGCAAGGAACCTCACTGCCACCACTCAATGTATCTTCAATAGCTAGGTACCTAGGTACTTAGCTTTAACCACTATACATCAATCAATATTATCCCTAAAATCACAACGATTAAAATAACTATAATACCATATCAACCGATCATCAATCACCTCCTAGGGAATAGATACCAACCTTCACATCCTTTGCAACTAACTGTTTGCATACGTAATTCCTGAATAATTATGGATCTCAATATACTAAGTAGGGATGCGGGGTGTGGGGCATGGAATACGATAAGAGGTATCAAGATAACCAATTATGGGTTTGTTCCATGTTCCACCTGTTTGCGCTGGGTTTTGAGATAACAAATCTCAATACAGTAGACAGCGACTGAGTTTTGAGGAGGTGTAGATTGATTGTAATGGATTTTTGTTTGTTTTCGGGGCAAACAATATCTACCTATGCAAATTGGAAGAATTCGACCTCTTTTCACTTTTCATTTGAGAAAGAGAGAGAGCTATTTTTAGCTGATACCAGTGATCAACATTAATATACTCCACATATCGTTGCGCGCGCTTCAAATTCCTATTCCCCGCCAGCCTTGATCTGCAAACTTGGTACAAACTTTGAAAATCGGTGGGGCCCTTTATGGCCCACTCCGAGTTCGGAAGTATATGGTCTTATATATGGTCTTTTTGTCCGCATTGAGAATTGCAAAAGGTGAAGTAGATTACGGACCAAAGATACCTGCGGTAGGTATAGATATTAGTAGTATCCATCAAGGTGGTATTCACTTGGCGTTAACGAGTTGAACAGATTTTACTTGAGGAGCTAAGCAAGCTACGCAAACTGAGGAAAGGAGTAAGGTTTTGTGGATCATTCACTTGCTATATAGAGAGAGAGATATCGACAACAAGACCTCTGACAACAAGGCTCCTGACAGCAAAGCTTCTGACGGCAATACAAATGGTGATTCGGCTGCTG